>OX451219.1:80630401-80920484 GCA_949628195.1 Phasia obesa | reverse complement strand
CTTTCAAACATGTATCAAATTATCTGTCGTTTGATTTGAATGTTTGAATTGGACACGCAAATCATAATTTTGCTGCTTTTGAGGAGTGCGACTCACTCGCAATACCAATACGCTTGCAACAAACAGTTCATGTTATTTATGAATTAAATTTGAACTGAATGTTTGACAAATCTTAGAAACTCTTTTTTTATGACTTTAAAAAGAATTAAAATCTTTTTCCATTTAAAATGATTTAATTTTGTTCGTTTATTTGCTGGCTGATGTATTTTAAGCTGATTGGGTGAGATGAAGGAAGTCCCGTTAATGCAGTTTGACAGATTTATATTTTTCTCCGTTGTTGTTGTTGTTGTTGCAGTTTGTGGTATTACAATATAATAACGAGTATATGAGATGAAAGCCATGTTTTATGGCCAATTAAATTGAATTAGTTGCAAGTAATTATGAGTATTTGTGGCACCACATGTTCGAGTGATTTTGGATGAATGCAAAACACTTTGTTGTGAGATATTATTGAACAGTTTACTTCCACTTTTTTTGTTCTTTTTTGTTTACGAAAATATTGGTTGAATTACAAGGTGTCATAAAGTCATATATTAAAAACTTGAAAAATAGGTATGAATGTGGTGTTGTTGTACAGAACAAAATTATAAAATTAAATTAAAAATATATACTTATAAAGACAGCTATCGAAGAGCTCTCGCAAAGATCAGCACTCATACCGCTTCTTTCCTTTCTATCCCTCCTCTATATGTTAGCACAGCATCCTACGCATATGACACCGCCCTTATTAATTCACGCAAAGTCATCCAGGTTTTCTAAAACATAGAAAGGGGGCTAATAAGTTGTCCTAAATATTACCAAAAGTGGAAAATGAAAAATAACGTTGCTAAGACACAAGCTAAAATCTATCTCCAAAAAAATTACCAACCAAAATTTTATGTAAGGAAGTGGTGAAATTCCAAATGTTAACGAGGTCAAATATTTTGCTGTCCTATTGGATGAACAACTTAAATTCAGCAAATACATCGATGAGTCTGCAAAGAAAGGTTGAGATGTATTAAAAACTTCTTTTCTTTTCGTCTCTTGAACTTAAAAACAAATATCTTATTTTTAAAATTGCGATAAGACATACATATAAATATAAAGGGTGGGCCGATGGTGATTTTGAATAAAACATAAATTATTTAGGAAATTATTGTCATTTCTTTTCATTTTGATAATATTGGCATGGTTTAATTATGTATAAAAATATCGGCCAAATGGCCACCGCGACCTCAGCGGCACACTTCCATCCGAAGCTCCAAATTTTCCATGACGCTGAGGCATAATTGAGGTTCTATGCCGTTAATGTGCCGAATTATCTCATCCTTTAGCTCTTGAATAGTTGCTGGCTTATTGACGTACGGTTTTTCTTTCAAAGAAAGAAGACCAATGGTGTCAAATCACATGATCTTGGCGGCCAATTAACATCGCCACCAAGTGAGATAACACGGCCATTGAATTTGTCGCGCAAAAGAACCATTGTTTCGTTAGCTGTGTGATAAGTGGCACCGTCCTGTTGAAACCACATATTGTCCACATCTATATCTTCCAATTCGGACCATAACAAGTTCGTTATCATTTCACGATAGCGAACATCATTCAGAGTAACTGCTTGACCGCCTTCATTTTGGAAAAAATACTGCTCGATGATGCAGTCAGCCCATAAACCGCACCAGACAGTCACTCTTTGTGGGTGCATTGGTTTTTCGACAATCGATCTTGGATTATCATTCGCCAAATGCGGCAAATCCACTGAGGTGAAAATATGCCTCATCACTGAAAATGATTTTCTTCGAAAGTTGATCATCCACTGTTGCCATTTCTTGCCATCATTCTGACCATTGCTCGATTGTGTACCTTTCCATGGTTCAAATTGAGTTAGTCTGAAATTGAGAAATGTCAAATTAAATGCAAAAAAAAACTTGACATTTAGGTGTGGTTCGGCCCTTAAAATTTAACCACCCGATATTTTAATATCTACTTGCCCTATATGGTACAAAACCGGCAAAAGGCATATTTAAAAACTGCAAATAATTCAAAATAAATATCTTAAAATTGTTAATAACCTGCGATGGGGATACTGTTCATATATTTTACATAGTCACACTGGTCTGGAAAAAGTTATAGATTTATTTGCAGGTTTAGCCAATACACACTCCTCAATAAAGAATAAAGCAGTCAAGTGCGAGTCAGACTCACACACTTAGTGTCCCGTACAACTTTAAAAATACAAGTTGTTATTTTTTTCACGTTTAATTTTTAATTATTTTGTATACTATAGCATAGTCCTAATTACCCTGTGAAAATATCAAGTGTCTGCATATAACGTTTAGAAGAGAAGAAATATATTTTCGTTTCTTGTTGTTAAAGTAGATATTGCAAAATTTAATTTGTGTAAATTTTAAGTGTCAGCCTATAACTGTTCAAATATAAGGACTTTCATTGAAAATATCAAGCGCCTACCTATTGCGGTTCCAAAAATAAGGCAATATAAGTGAAAAACAAGTTATTGCGGGATACCATTTAATTGTTCTAGCGGCGATGGCAACACATCTATTGTGTTGCCATCGCCGTTTATCTTTCGTGTTTATCTTTCTATTAGTCGTTGATTCTCCTCGTTTATTCGTCGAAATGAAACGAAATCTTTGTTCTTATTTGTTTCCATTTCTTAGGAGCATTACTTATACTTCTTCGCCGTATAATGTCTACAATGAACTATAAATAGTGCATTTTTACATTAACACGATTACCCGATCATACCTGAACCGCTATCTGAAGACATGACAAAATTACTAACAAATATTTTGACAAACTTTTAAAACAGACTGACGACTTATACCACTATCAAAATATACAGTAACCATATTTTGTTTACCAACAAAAAATAAACTCAATTTATCAACTTAATTTTCATGCCATACTGCGAATTACTTCAGATTAAGTTATTTTATTAGGATTTTATATTAAATAGCTGATAAACTAGATTTTTAAAATTTTTGACTTATACCACTTTCAAAATCAAGGGCTCATATGTATGTATGTATTTTTTCTCAGTTAAATCAAATGAGAAGTAATTTTCCAATTTGGTTAAAAATTTCTAACTGGTAATACATATTATTTAGTTGAAAAAATATTGAAATCTATACGAAAGATTTTTTGTGTGCATCATGTTGTAGATTCTAAAGCATACCTTAAGGCAGTCGAATGAAACATCTCATAATAAAGGCCCCGGAGATGCACATACATTTGGCTGAAAATGGGCAGACAGACGACAAGAAAGTTGAAATAAATTTTTCCCTTCTCCATTAGTCATTACCATGTCTAAACAAAAGTCAAACTTCATATAAAAAAAAACATTATTATTAATATGTACTCTTCTTTTATATGCAGTTTGACTTTAGGTAAGACATCTTAATGACTTAAATACTTAGACGTATTCAACTGAAATCAAAGTAACAACGGAAGAGGTTGACACAATGATCTGCAACATAGGCTTTATATGAAAATCAAAAATGTATATAAAATTACTGAAGAGTTCTATAAATATTGTCTAAAATTTCCAACTTTTTAACGCCAATAAATCGGTAAAATTGCGGACTCTCACTTTTTATATCTAATCTCTCTTGGGATTGAGATACCCAGCGGGAAAAGGTAATTAATAAGACATGAATAGGTAATACAAAGAATGTATAATATTTTGCTTTCAGTATCCATTGCTCTTAACACGAGGCATATCTAAGGAAAGTAATGTATTATTTCAAAATTTTCTGCGAACGAATTTTAGAATTCACTATTTCTAAAGTATAAAATAATGTATACATTTGTATTATTTATATACACATTTTACTTGTTATTAAAAATAAAAAATAAAACATTTTAAATTATTAAAAACCTAAGTAAATTTTAATATTAAAATTAAGACAAAATATTTCTATTTCCAAATAATTTAAGAAATTTATATTTCTATATAATTTTACTTGGTACATTTTTGATTTTTATTAAGCGTGCAAACATAAACTTCGTATTAAATAAAAAAGTGTAAATAAAGAGGCCACATGAAGTGGTTGTGAGACAACAAATATTTTTATTTAACAAGAAAAGAAAAACACGAACAAATGTCAGATGAAGAAACAGTACACACATTCCTTCTTCTGAAAATTTGGGAATATATGTACGTGGTAATAAATGTGGAAGTTTTGTGTCCGATTAAATTACCTTCTCTATTCCAAGGGAATAAAGGCCCAACTATAATATGCATAAGCTGGCTTAAGCTAATGTCAAAAAATGAACGAAAAGTCTGTCAAATGCTTAAGCAACTTATTGAAGACTTTTAGGTGGCTATAATGTACTTACATGAATCTAGAAACTATTATGCCACAGTTGCACATTTGTTTTATTCGTCCTTTTGCAAAATAATACTTTTTTTTCTCAATAAATGAAATTTGTTAACAAAAAGGTGTTAAATAAACATATTAAATATACTTAATACCATTCATATGAGTCCTTCATTATGATAGTGGTATAAGTCATATATTTTATGTTTCGAGATATTGTGAGGTTTATATTTTAAAGGTTTAAAAATTATTTTTGTATTATGGAATAAAATATTTTGACAATTAAATAGTGTCAACAAAAGATATTTATTTTAAAAGGTTAGTGTGGTTTTAAAAGGTTGAAATGACTTATACCATTTTCAAAATTAACTGCATGACTTTATAAATGATTTAAACCATCAAGAATAAATTTTTTGTTAGAAATTAACATTTTATTCAAAATCATTACATTGTAATTAAGTAATTTATTTTTAGTATTTAGGGAAAATAAAGAGTTTGTGGGAAATTGGTGGGATATAGGGTAGTAAATCCATCATATCTTTTTTTCTTTTGTTATTGGTCTAATGGTTGTATATAGTGAAAGCAAATCAATATTTTCGTATATTCTTGGCCTTCCTCTTTTGGTTGAAAGGTCTAACACTTTGAATTCGGAATTGTCATCCAAAGAAGTTTTATAAATCATTTTCTATGGAGATTTTTTTTTAGAAATCTAATCCATTGTATTTTTAGCTAAGATACAGCTTCTCCATTGGTGTTTCTCTTTCTATTAGTCGTTGATTCTCTCAGTTATTTCGTCGAAATGAAATCTTTCCGAGCCATTTGTTGTACCAAAAATGGGTTTCTATTAAATAACTTATTCTTCTTCGCCGTATAATGTCTACAATTAATTATAAACAGTGCATTTTACATTAATAGGCTTACCTGATCATAACTGAACCGCTATCTGAAGACATGACAACATTACTAATAATTATTTTGCCAAACTTTGAAAGCAGACTGGCTATTAAAATAAACAGTTATTGTAATTTGTTTACCAACCAAAAAATAAACTTAATTTATCAACTTAATTTTCATGGGATACTGCGAATTACTTCAGATTATGTTACTTTATTAGGATTTGATATGAAATAGCTGATAAACTAGATTTTAATAATTTTTGACTTATACCCCTTTCAAAATCAAGGGCTCATATACAAATTAATAATTATTTTTAATAGTTTTAAGAAAATTTCGAATGAAAAATTTAATATTTTTTGCTGTTTGTGTAATTTTGGCCAAAAGTACTAATATATACAGCGATGTGCATCACTCAACTCATAAACAATAAAATGCTCTTTTTTTAATTACGATTATTAAACAACGCCTCCCTTTTTTCTTATAGAAATGTCTTTTTTTTTAACATTTTATATTAAATTTAGATACAATTTGTTCACTTTCGTTCTCCATTGCAATTTTTTACGAATGTACATTCATATGTAAAACACAAAGCACAAACAGCTGTTTCCGTACGGAATGTGCGATCGGTTTCGGACTTTGCTTAAGCAAATGACATTTGACGAAACTTAACGAAAAGTGTTGTTAAGTACATTATAGTTTGCCACATATGATTTATATGTAATTGCACAGTTGCTTAAGTTGGCTTAAGCTAGCTTATGCATATTGTAGTTGTGCCTTAAATTATTTTTCTCTCTAAGTAATCTATTACATATTTAGTTATATACATACATACGTAATAAATACTTTCTTTCCGCTGGGCATTTTACAGGCAAATGAGTATCCTGTATTTGAACCAAGGTGCTAAGGAATCTTCTCAGAATTTTTTATTAAAATTCAGCCAGCAGTTTTTACGTGATTCTACAGACAGACAGGCCGTCAAAAATTCCAATTAATTTTAAAAAAGATATTTCATGTACAAAAACTACAGTTTTATAATATTTTTTGCTCGCTACTGTATTATTACACTTTAGAACTTTAAAAATTTGCAGCTAGGCGACCGCAATCCGTGAGGCCAACTCAGCTCTTCTCCTGAAAAATTGTGTTGATGGATATTTTGTTCCATTCGAATCTAAAAATATATTTTAAATTCGGATTTTTTATTTTTAACTTCGTCATCAACAAACTCCAACAGTTTTTGTGGGGTGGGCTAAGATGAGGAGGATTTGACATCCAATTTAAAGCAGGCACATTGGACCGGCTTAATAATAGCGGAACGCACTTACAAATATGTGATTTCATTTAAAACATCACTTCTAATTCCATGCTTAACTGTTGGTTATAGATATCTAGGGCAATATCGTAGTTTTGGTGGCTTTCGTTCGAAACGAATTCCATCAGATAAATATCATATCAAATAAATTGAATTTGCTTTCGTTGCTCCACAAGACTTTAGCCCACTTGCCATGCCTAATTGCTTTGTCACCAAGCATCTTTTTTGTTGGTTTCTTGGGGGATCTTCTAGCAATCAAATTTGCTTCAATGAATCTACGGCGCATTTTAGGAAACTTTTATTTAAAAGACAACAAGTAACTTACTTTTAGTGAAACTACTTTACTTTCCTTTTTTTTATTTTTAATTATTCACTATTATATAACGACAAATACCGTTGTCATTAGCTGTTTGTTTGGTACTGTTAGCGAGCGCTCTCTTTGTAATAACATCATTAGCAAGCCATACCTTATACAGTATAGTACTAGGCGTGTTTGAAGTAAATTTGGTGGAAATTTATTTAATAAAAAACCCTTTTTCAACCAAATTACATATATTTTATAAATAATCTTTTTCTGATGTTTTTTAATTTTTGTGCTCTCAATGAAAACAATAAACAGCAAAAGAGGAAATGGATTTGTTTCCGTTATTTTGAAACAGATTCATTCAGATATTATAAGATAGAGTGATGCATTTTTTGACCGCTACTGTATATTTGTATACGTATTTTTTAAATAAAATTCCTTAAGTTCCTAACCAAATATTATTATTACTATTATTTATTTATTAAATGTTACAAAACAATTACAAATTATATTCTAACTTAAATAATCAATCATAGTAACGAAAACCCTCACTCGATGTCTTTGTGGAAATAGAACCCACTACCCCCAGTCTGATACACTGGCCCACTACCCACTAGACTACCGGGGCACCCTCCTAATATTTTCATTCAAGTTTGAATGAAAATATAGCCGATGCAAAATTTCATTTAGGCGATTTTGAAAATTTTTTCCATATTTGTTTGCGATTTATTATTAAACAATTTTTTTCTACATATTTTTATTTATTACTAGCTGTGCCCGCCACTTCGTCAGCTTCTTTACAATATTTTGTTCGATTTTGCTTTGAAAGCAATAAACACCAAAGACCCTTACTTTTATAGTGCTTCAGTTATGGTTTTTGTATTTACTTTATATGAAGGGTCTCCACCTTATTAAAATATGCCGCCTTAAAGTATGCATATCGGTTAAATTTCGTAATTAATAAATTGAAAACAGCATTTTCTCCACTTTCTCTTTGAAATAAGATATTTTTGCGGAAAAAATATCCTATATTTGAATCAGTATACTAAGATACCTCCTCACACAATTTTATTTTATTTATTCATCCAGTAGTTTTTAAGTGATGCGAACACAGACACAAAGACGGGCAGACAGACAGGAAATAATTTACAACTTTATTATATGTATAGATATCTTCAAGGTATTTGAACTAACAATGTCTAAAATCTAAAATAAAAAGAACAAATGAACTTTTTAAGTCCAGCCAGTGGTAGGCAAAAAATGTGTTTAACGGTTGCTGCTAATATTTGGACGAGAGAAGCATTGTCCCTCCTTCTTAGTCGAATGTACCCCAGTTCGTTTACGTTCCAACGAATTTTGCTGCATCTTCTTTAAATACAACGCGTGTTCCGCTATTTCTACTTTATACCTTTGTAAATGTTTGAATTTTTAATATACCAGGGAGCAACTGTGATTATTCGTAGAATCTTATTTTGGAGCCTTTGTATTTTTTCTACATTGCTAGCTGAGGCAGTGCCCCATAACTGAATTCCATACCAGCATATTGCTTTTAGAATCGATTTGTAAAGTAGAACTCTACAATATTAACTAAGGGCAGAGTTTTTGCCAATAAGCAAGTTTAGTTGGACTGCTTTTAACTTCATTTTTATTAACTTTGTTTCTGTATTTATATTATTGAACTATAACCACAACCACAACAAATAAACAATTATAACAGCCATTTTTAATAAAATTACTTTTGTTTTCAATTTCAGGCAAATTATATTTCCGATTTATTTGTCCAAAAGTCTTCAAAGTCCTACATGTTACCTCGATCCACGCACGACATGCCGCCACAAACGATTACCACAAATGGCAACTGATTAAAACATTCACTTACAGTTTAAATACATTAAAGTAATTTATTGTTAAATTAAAAAAAAAACATTCTAAACAAACAACTTAAGTATTTTTCTAGTTAAATAATTTAAATAATTAAGCGTAGCTGTAAGTTATTAACTTAATAAATAAATAAATAAATATAATTCATGTAATTTATTTAATTTTACTTAAACGAACTACACTCGCAGACACAGTTTACAACTTTTAAGCAATAAAAACATCAATTAAATATTTCATTCACACTGATTAAAAACAAAACAATGTTAATTACGATAGAAATATATTAAATCAATAAAATGTTCACTAAAACCTTAAGCAATAGCAGCAGAACATTTAGTGTATAATGTTTAGTAAATTATTAAATTAATTATTAAAGTATTAAATTCAATTAAATTAAACAAAAATATATAGCAAATAATTTATTAAGAAAGCACCTCAAGTGTCTTCCCAATTTCTAAGAAAGCTTACAATTAATCATTTAATTAATAAACAAATAAATAGTTGAAGTCACACACTTCAGCGTCACGCAATAGTTGTAAGTGAGCAACAAAAATACAAATTTTATTCAAAAAGCACATTTATTTGTTAAACAATTTGAGTTATTGACCACCACAAAGCATATTTATGAGAATTAACACTTAAGTTGTATACAAATTTATATGTATGTCTTATTTAATAAATTATTTAAAACAAATCCTTCAAATATAATCTATTTTATTTTTTACGATCATGACCTTTCATAATTATTTTATCTAAGAGTAGTAAAACTCACTGGTGGCAGTTTTCTGTACTCCAAAGAATATTTTTAAAAATCAATTTTAAGTATTTAATTACATTAAAAAATTATTTTTAAAATTTGAATTTTTATAAATAATTGATAAATCCACTGGCAGTGCGCAAGTCTATCAGTCTGGAGGTTGCGAGTTCGATTTCCGTTTTCTGCAGACAAGCAAAACGCTCCACAGGTAGTGTTGTCTTAAAAAAAAAAAGATAAAAGACCACCAGCGTTGTCAACTTTGAAATTTCAAAACGCATCAAAGTGGAGAAAAAACGCACCAAGTTCTAGAATTTCTTTTTTATTTAAAATCTTGAATGAATTAATTTTCCAAAAAAGTATAATATTTTTGTTTTAAAAATATAACAATAAAACAGTCTTAAAGTTGAAGGTTATTACAAAAAAAAAAAAAACAAAATTAAATCATAAAACTTAACAAAAATAAAAAAATAAATAAATATGTTTGTATTCAGTTGTACTAGAAGATAATCCATTTTTTTATTTCATATATTGCATACACAACTTTCTACATAGAAATCAGCGATCATTCACAATATACATAGTTTAACAAAAAACTTAACAATAAAAAAGCAAAAGAATAAAAAAACTTGCACATACATAGTATGTATTTTTGCATTTATTTATTTGTACAAGCTGATACATTTTTGTACATTAATTTGGCCATAATACAGATTTGATTGATTCTGATGATGTATTAATGCGGCAATTAACGCTATCTGGAAGTTCGTAAGTTTTACAACAAGAATTTTCCAGTTTTAATCCATTTTTAATTCGAAGTAATGCATTAACAGCACTTAAAGACAATCCGTTACGTGTCTTTGATTTAAATAAATTCATTGAACTAAAAACGTGCTCAACTTCTGCATTTGAGTATGGAAGTGACAAAATTTTAAACGCGATATTTGCTAGTGTATGAAAAGGGTTAATATTAAGTGCGTCTTTATAACATTTAACTTCAGTCCAAAATTCTAATGTTGAATCAATATTTTTCCATTTTCAATACTAGACAATATTTCGTTATCGGATTCAAATTGTACTGCTAATGGCATGATATCATTTTTGCAATGAGATAAAACATTTTTTACGTTTAAAAAGTTAATTTTTTGTAAAATTTCAACATTAGAAGGAAGTCTTGTCCGAATCTCTTCAACTAATTTTTTGGTGAATTTACAACATATTTTTGATATATCTTTCTTTGCTTCATTGCTTATTTTCTTTAATGCGCAAACTTCTTCAAACTTAAAACCCAAATAACAAATATCAAACGATGTATTGATATCACCTGTTAAAAAATTCGAATTTAATGTCAGGCTCAGTGAGTTTGGATATCAAAATTTTTAAGAAATTGTGCAAATCATCAAATAATTTAGTCTGATCGGCATTTTTTGATTCAAATGCGAGATTAACACGTTGCACCTCTTTTAAAATATCGGATAAATATACTAAGTAAACATAGTTAATATCATCATTTTTTATTTTTTTTAGTTGGTTAGATAAAAAATATTGTTGAGATGTTGGAAATTCAAGCCATATTTTTAAAATTGCTTTGACTTTTCTATTAAAAGCCAACGAGTGTCTGCAATCAATGGAACTCTTTATCAGTATTTATTAATTGATATATTTGTTCGCAGGTCTTTTGCCTAACAGCTGAATGGGAAAACCAATGTGTTTTGTAGGGATAGCAGATTCCTTACAGTGAAATGTTTGTTTTTTTTTTTAACATAACACAAATTAATACAACAATACCGTTTTACTTTGTGCATATGATTTGGTATGTCTTAAACGTCATTACTAGTTGTTTTTATTATGGTCTGTAAAAATGACTATGAACATTTTTCACAGTTGATGCCACCAAAAATTAAAAACAGCACCAAAATTTCAAAAAAAAAAAAGCGCACGACGCACCAACTCGAGAAATTTTCGCACAAAAAATTTTAAAAAGCACACAAAATGGTGCGAAACGCACCAAGTTGACAACGCTGAAGACCACCTTATGTTTCAGTTTTTTGTAGGAACATTTGATGTCATATAACTCAAGATATTTGATAAGTGCAATTAGAAGACAAAAATGGGACAAGGCGTTTAAATATTTACCCCATAATTATAAAAAATAAAATATATTTTAAATCTAACTTTATTTTATAATTTTTAAAAATTATTAAATTTAAATTTTCAACAAATATAGTAATCCAAACAGATTACTATGGGTAAAGCATATCCTATTTCACTGGTGCTTAACCAGATTGTTAGTGAATTTTTTAAACTTTCTGAATAAAAACCCAGATTCTAGCGCCCAAAATTTAATAAACCAAATGAGAAGTTTATTTAGAATAAATTTCCTACACAAAAGTGGTTCTAAAATACATTTCAAATAAGTTTTATTTTTATTTTAAATATGGGGGTTAATGTTACACACATTAAGTGGACTATTACACTACTTAAGGCCAGCCATGATTCACTATCATACTCAGTCGTACGATTTGTCAAAAACAGCATGTATGCTAAAAAAGAATGATGGTGTGGATTAGAAATGGATGTGTATGACAGACTTTTTGATAGGTCTGTACGATTTGATAATCTTTTGAAAAAATTCATAAAATAGTATTTTTGCAGGCGATCAGTGTTGCAAAATCTTGTTTTTTATAATAGAGGGCATCTACAACGCCATTTTGAAACGATTTTTTGATTAGGAGAGAATTCTGTCAGGCTTTTTTGTGATTGAATCGTAGGATAATGAATACTGGCCTTTACCAAAAATGATAGAAGACATGATTATAATTCTGATTGAGGGTATAAATCAGTGTTGCCAGCAAATTAACCTATAAAATCTTCTAAATTGGGCTAAAAATTTGCAAAATCTGGATAAAATTTTTTAAATCGGCAAAAAATCTGGTAAAATAACAAAACTCATAAATATGAGGTTTCTATGAATTTCTTTTAGGAAAATTATTACAGAATCATGTAAAATGAAACAATAAACATCATTTATTAATATTCAACAGACAAACAAAAGTATGTTTAATCTTTACGTAAATACATTATTTAAGATCACCACAAAAAATCAAAGATTTCAACGGCCGTAATATTTTTCTAAAAGACAATACTACCTGCGAAGCTTCTTGCTTGTCTGCAGAAAACACCAAAAGTCTTTTGCGGGAATCGAATCCGCAACCCTCAAACTGGTACACCGGCATCGAGTGCCTCGATTGGAGTAATGAAAAAATTGGTTTTATTTAATTTTGGAAAGTCTTTAATATATAAAATTTCTGCAATTGACAAAGTAAGTTTTTTGATGGTTCGTATAGATATACTAAACAGTTTACAATGCTGATG
The DNA here is from genome assembly GCA_949628195.1 of Phasia obesa. NCBI lineage: Eukaryota > Metazoa > Arthropoda > Insecta > Diptera > Tachinidae > Phasia > Phasia obesa. The sequence goes on along the minus strand of OX451219.1, from coordinate 80,907,588 downwards.
TTTTAAAAGCAAAGTTTGAGGAAGAAATCTGCAACTCTCACCTAGCCAATTTTACGATGAAAAATCAGCAAAATGCAGAGAAATCAGCAAATCTGGCAACAGTGGTATAAATTGAAATTAAAGCCATGATTCACTATCATACTCAGTCGTACGATTTCTCAAAAATTTCATGTGTGCTCAAATCTGTACGATTTTATAATCTTTTTTCCATTAAGAAGTTAAGTAAAAGCAAATTTTCAATAGGATTTAATAAGCTTTAATTTGATACCATTCATTTTTTAATTTTTTTTAATTTTTTGAGATAGTATTTCAATTTTTTTTTTATTTTAATTAACATATGTATGATTTTAATGTGGCTTCACAGTGGGATTATGTTAAAAAACTTTATAATTTCTTCATTTTTAATGAAAATATAGCAACTTGCATCTAACGTAAGAAGTTTTCATTAAAAATGAAGAAAATATGAAGTTTTGTTTAACATCTGATCCCACCATGGTTCCACTCTACAATTTTTATGGTTTACACACATTAGAAAACATATCGCACTGGTTCCTCTAAAGAGAGTCAACTCAAACTCAAAAATGTACAGTGGTCATATCTACCCACTGTAAAAATCTTACATTATTTTCTCTGCTCTTTCGCCAAAAAATGCAGTTGTATCCCTTCTTCTTGAAATAAAAGTATATTAAAAAGGAACCAGTTTTTTGCGTCTACTGAAAATTTTTAAATTTTGAGTTGACAATATATAAAATTTAAAGCAAATTCAAGACACTCAATCTCAAAAAATAAAATAATAACAAGTATAAATAATTACAATTATAACTAAAAGGGTGTCCCTATAGTTGATGTAATTTTATGCCAAACTTTTGAACCGTTGTAGACAGCCGGTTAAAATTAACAACGAACCACCTGTATTGGTCAGCCCGCTATCACAAAAAGTATAAAAATTAAAGGGTGTACCTATAATTGATGTAATTTGGTCTATATGGCCTTATAATTGGAACCGTTATGGACAAATACTTGAAAATTAGACAGAATGTGCACTACTATGTCCGGTGTAATAACGAGTATAAATATTTAAAACTATAAATTAAAGGGTGTCCCAATAGTTGGTGTAATTTTATATACATATGTATATGGCCAAAATTTTGAACCGTTATAGACAGACAGTTAAAATTTACAAAGAATCTGTATGGTTATATCAGACTTGGGGGATATCAATTACATATTTTAATTAATTACACATGCAATTACTAATTACATGTAATTGTAATTAAAATTTTTCAATTACAAATTACAAGTAATTGTAATTGATTTAGTCCCTGATATCAATTACAATTACTTGTAATTAGTAATTGGAAATTTTCAATTACACATTACCTGTAATTGAAATGTAATTGAATCCCCCCATGTCTGGGTTATATCCTTTAAAACAAGTGTTAAATGGAAAATTAAAGGGTGACCCTACAGTTGATAAAATTTAATCATATAGCCTTATCTTTTGAACCTCGAAATTCTAACAGTGAGTGTATTACCATGTCCACAGTAACAAGTAAAAAAATCAAAGTTTGTTTCCGTAGGTGCTGTAATTTGAAATATACGACTTGATCTTTTAAACCGTTTCGGACAGATGATTGGAATAAACACAAAAAGAGTTTATTGCTAAGTCCGCAATAAAAAGAAGTATAAAAAATAAAAGATTAAGAGAGTCCCCAAAGGTGACTTAATTTATCGTATATGGCCTTATTTTATAAGCCATTCCATAGTCATCTGGAATTCATATAGTATGTGTACTGCTATATCCGCTATAAGGATAAAATATAAAATTAGAAGACATATGTGACATTATATGAGGTACATATATACTTATGTGTGTATTATAGCGGTATTTTAAACCGTTATAGATAGACACCTGATATTAAAAAAAAAATTATTTCTATGACCACAATAAAAATTATAAACAAATTTAAAAGTGCAAGCCATTATAAGTAGATAGTAAACGTGAGCATAAAACGTCTTGTTAGACTAACTTCATAATGTTCAATAATGAATTGGTCTCTTTTTTCTTGCACTTGATTTCATGTGTATACAAATATTATTGTGCTCTTAAATAAAAACATACAATAGCATTTGCTCTTCTTCCAACCAATGCAATATTTGTTGTTGTTTGAAATAAAATTTCAGTAGTGAGTATTTTGTTTCAATAGTGTCTATTGATATGAAATACTGTTATAGCAGACAACATGTATGTAAATGTATGATGTTAAAAGCAAGGGTTTGTACTTTGTATTTTAGTTATTTTATATTAATTTGCGCGTTGAGTGGTTGAAAATAGAAAACTGTAGTAGATGGAATTTTTTTAACTTTTATTGATGAATAAAAAAATCTAATTTAATTTTTTCTCTCAAAAATCAGAGATTTTACTCTTAAGAAACTTTAAGTAAAATGAACTAGTGAACAATATGAAGTGTTCAGCATATTTATTGCACTTGATAAAACTGTCCGGTCAAGGTGCACTGATTTTTGCACTGTTCTTGTTCTCTGTATTTACTGTTTAGTAATATTCGACTACACATTCAATATTTGCGTTTCAAAAACATGCAATACTGTACACTTTTTAACATCTTGCGCTCACGTTTAGTAGATAGACAGCTGAAATTTACATAGAGTCTGTATTACTACATATATCCGTAATAAAAAAACAATTAAAGCTAAAGACTGTCCCCATGACTGACTTGTCTTTTGGTATATAAATATGCTCTGGAAAATACGAGACTATCAGCCTAATTATGAATATTCCTGGGGAAATTTTTCCCTTCCCAATGTTTTGTTCCCGGGAAAAATCTCCCTTATTCTACTCTCCCTGGGAGTAGCAAAAAAGGGAGTGAGAAAATCGGAAACAGCTGTTTTGCTCTATTAGGCCATGCCGAATCTTTTATACCCTTCAAATTCTAATGTTAAATATTCCTTCACTCTATGTTTGGTATGTTTCCTAATTTCACAATAATATACATTCGGTTTTTACTTTTATGATTTCAACTTCATTATTACAAATTTTTTTAATTTTATCGAAATTTTTTTTTGTAAAATATTATTAAAATTGTTTTTTAAAAATTTTATCAAAAATTTTGTGTAAAAATTTTATCGAAAGTTTTTTGTAAAATTTTATACTAAAATTTTATAATTTTTTTTTGCAAAAATTTTATCGAAAATTTTTTTTTTGTAAAAATTTTATCGAAAATTTTGTGTAAAATTTTTTTTTGTAAATTTTTTTGTAAAAGTTAGGACTTATCACCCTTGAAAAATCCACTAGCTATACCTGGATGCTTCTACATTACGGTCAGCGAATGAAGCACCTGTTGTCTATTTGTATTTTTTGGCTTTAAAAACAAATTTTAAATCATTGTTTTATATTTCTAAATTTAATACTTATATTTTCGAGCTAACTCCCTTTTAAATATATGAGGAAAAAAACTCCCAAAAACAGTCAGTTATTTCTCCCTTTTTAATATTTAAATTACATACCTTTTTCTCCCGGTAGATAAAAGGGAAAAAAATCCCGGGAAATTTTAATTTATAATAGCAGGAATGGGAGAAGGGAAAATTTTCCCGGGGAATTGTTATTCATAATTGGGCTGTATGTGTATTACTATGTTATGACAGCAAGTTTTGAAATTAAATAGCGTTCCTATACAAGACGTAGGTTGGTGCAAATAGCTTATCTTTTGATTTAGGCAGATTCACATAGTCTTTACTTCTATGTGCGCTACAATAAGAGGTGAGCAAAACATTATTTTGGCATCTTTTGTTTATCTCTTATTTGATGTGTATACTAGTTCTTACTCTCTTTTAAATTATTAGTTTAGAATTGATGCCCATCTATCTGTTATGAAATCGGTTTGTTTTTTTGCAAGAATTATTATAACTGTTTAGCTAAAAATCTATAAGTAAAAGAAATGTTTTAAAATTATATTTAGATTCAGGGAGTCAAGAAATATAAATAACAAAAGTTTCAATGAAATCTGAATTAGTCACATTAAGTGCCATGTTGATTTGACACGAAATAGCGCTACACCAGTGTTTTCCACCGGATATCACAAATTATTAAGGATTGAAATTAACAAAAATCAAATTTGAAAGCGTTTTACAATTTTACATGGTGTAGATTATCACGGAAAGCTTTCTAATTTGCTTAAACTTTGTATCATATTGTAATCTTAGAAAAATCCGGAGAAAGGCTAAATGAGTGTTTATAAAAAGACTAAATTAATTAAATGCCAAAACAAAACTTTAAATGTTTTTATAGAGGTATAGGACTTTAAGTTGCAATAAAACAACGATGGATTATTCGATTGACATGAATTTTATTTATCCGAAAGATAATCTTGTGGCATTACATTTTAAATATGATTTCTGGCATATGACCGCCACGACTGGCGCGGATGTAGTCCAATCTGGACGTCCAATTTTCGATGACTTTTTCCAACATTTGTGGCCGTATATCGGCTATAACACGGCGAATGACTTTACATAGCCCCACAGAAAGTAGTCTAGCGGTGTTAAATCACAAGATCTTGGAGGCCAATTCACAAGTCCAAAACGTGAAAATAGGAGGTCACCAAACGTGTCTTTCAATAAATCTATTGTGGCACGAGCTGTGTGACATGTTGCGCCGTCTTGTTGAAACCACATCTCCTGGACATCATGGTTATTCAATTCAGGAATGAAAAAGTTAGTAATCATGGCTCTATACCGATCACCATTGACTGTAACGTTGTGGCCACCATCGTTTTTGAAAAAGTACGGACCATTGATTCCACCAGCCCATAAAGCGCACCAAACAGTCAGTTTTTCTGGATGTAACGGTGTTTCGACATACACTTGAGGATTACCTTCACTCCAAATGCGGCAGTTTTATTTGTTGACGTAGCAACCAGAAGTGCGTTTCATCACTAAACAAAATTCGCTTATGAAAATCGGAAACAACGGTAATCTCGTTTTGGGGCCATTCGACGAATCTACGCCTCACTGTATTGCTGACATTTATTTTAATGTAAAATACTTTTAAGTTTATCATAGTTTAGCGGTTTATGATGGTTCTGGACTTTTCCTTTGCTTATGTGTATGCGTATGTATATTTAAAATTAATGATTACTAGGTAAAGGTTAACCGTAAGCTTCCCACTGAACCTGCACTGTTAAAATCTTTTGTTTAAACCATATTAATAATTTATGGCGAATATTAGCAACGTTTGAATTGTCTTCCTATTGGCTAATAATTCTAATTGAGAGTATAACTATAAATTGTGGGTGTTTTAAATATAAAAAATATGAGAGTTTGTTTGCAGGTTGGCCCAGTTTTGCCTATTGCTTAATTGTACGTACTTATTTTAAGCAATTTGTTGATTACAGATTTGGCAACCCTAAATTGGCCGAAAAACGTCATCTTACGGGAAAATAATCTTGTAATCTATCAATCTTGTCTGCTATCAATCTTGATACTCCCGATAATTAGGTCAGCTTGTCACTTGAAACCGAAGGCAGGAAAAGTACTGCTATTAAATCGTATTCGTCTAAACCTTGAGGTAACTATAAAAAAGTTATGTTTTACCAATTTATTTGTTAACCACATTATTTATTCATGTAATTACCAGCATCCAAATTCCAATTCTTAAATTTTATGCGTACATTTGTATATTACAAGATTTATGAAATTAATTTAAGTGAGATTCTTTAGATTATGTATATAAAGAGAATAATTCCAACTCGTTTTGTAAATAACCGGTCCGTAATTATTTGTTAACTTTTTTCCTTAACCTTTAAGTAATAGCTTGTTTGTATAAGTATCAATTCCTACAATATCTTTTAGAAGAATGCATATATTTATTTGATAAGCGGACTTGACATTGTTATTTTTGTCCTGTTAGGATATCATCTCTATTTCTGCTTAATCTTAATAAACACTGAAACCCTTGCTGCTACTTGGATTGTTTCTAATATCAGTCTTTATGTTTTCATTGGCAGAATTTGTTGTGAGAATAATCATTTAGTAATAAATAACTTGGGAAAATAAAACATTTGCTATCTCCTTAAAGTATGCTTTGAATTTTTAACCCAATTGCTTATAAAAAGTAATTGGCCGTGGTGCTGTTGTTAACATGCTTACTGCTGTTAAAGTGATGTATTAAGCAGTAATCGATATAAAAAATTATTTTATAACAGTTATTTTGAGAATTTAATAAAAAACCATTATTTTTCAAAGTAAAAATAAAAACTCAAATGAAAGTTTTAAAAGAAGAATTCTATTTTGCCTTAATAAAATAAAACTCATTTTAAATAAATTGATAACCAATATAATCTCTTCATTTCAATTGAATAAATCGTCATTAAAATAATGTAGGTTTTTCATTTATTATTGTTTAATTAACGATATTCAGCGGATATTGCAACTCTGATCGCATGGAAAAACAATATTTTATGAATTTTTTCAATAGATTATCAAATCGTACGACTTGTCAAAAAGTGTTTCACACATACATTTCTAAGCCACACTATCATACTTTTTGAGCACACTTGCATTTTTTGACAGGTCGTACGACTGAGTATGATAGTGAATCATGGTCTTTAAGGGCAGTTAAGACTGTAAGACTTTACGTACGTAAAATCTAAGAGGAAATAAAATGAAAATCAATCCGTATGAAAAAAATAGAGATTAAAGATCGTATGGTTTTTATACCCTTCACCATAGGTGTTAAAGGGTATATATAAGTTTGTCATTTCGTGTGTAATTTCTACAATATTCATTTCCGACCCCATAAAGTATATATATTCTGGATCCTTATACATAGAGAAGTTGATTAAGCGATGTCCGTCTGTCCGTCTGTCCGTCTATCCGTCTGTCCGTCTGTCCGTGTTAGTGTGGTAATGTCATTTGCCAAGGCACCAGGAGAGATACAAAAAATTTAAGCACACCAATCTGTCAGGCATAGTTTCGAAAATTTTGGTATTGCAATTCAGCAACATCGGATCATTCCTTTGGAGGCTACGGGCCAAAAACCACGCCCACCTATATTTTTTTTCACGTTTTTTTCAGGTTTTTTTAAAATTTTATTCAGCTTTAATGATTCTGTTTTGCCTTTTTTTCTCAAATAAATATTAGACTGCGACAGGTAGATCGCAAAGAGTGCATACAGATCTCGGGGGATCAATAACCCCCTGCGAGGGGCGATTTTTGTTTGTTTTTAGATTGGTAGGGTTTTTCTGCTTTGATTTGTATTAGTGACCTTAATAGAAAGCAATACACATAGAGGTAGCCAATGGACCCACAGGGTACCCACTGATAAATAGGAGCAGTTAAAAGGACCCCCCATGTGTCAATATGAGGAAATTTTTTTTTTGTAAGGATTTTTTTTTGCTTTAGTCTGACCATTCTAACTCAATATAGACTGCAGAAAGGTCCTAAATTTAACAAAAAAAAAATTTTTTTTTAAATTTTTAAAAAAAATTTTTTTTTTAAATTTTTTTACCGTCGGCTTCAATATCATTAAGTAGCTGACAACACGGCGACAATTGTAGCAAACGGAATTTGTTTTCATTTGTCTTCTATTTCTTTACAATATGGATAATGCTGTACATGTCTGTATAAATAAAATCACCGTGGTGAAGGGTATAGAAGATTCGGCACGGCCGAATATAGCACTTTTACTTGTTTTAAATGCGTTTGATTTTTAAATAGATGATATCTCTGTTTTAAAACCTAGGTGCATTAAACACATAGACATCATCAGGATACCGACTACAAACTGTCAAAAATAAAACGATTATTTTGAAGTCAGCAAAGCTACATGGCTACACGGCCACCGTTATGGCTGTCGTCAACTTAGACTAGTTTCTATTTTATTCAAGAGAAGAAAATGTCACAAAATTGTAAATTACAAATTCATATTCAAACAAAAAGTATTGGAAGAAATATTTATAATTTTTTGAAAAAGTTATTTTATTTTATAAAAGCAAAATAAGTATTTCTACAACAATGTCAGAGTTTACGATGTAGCTGTCGGTTTCAATATCATTAAGTAGCTGACAACACGGCGATAATTGTAGCAAACGGAATTTGTCTTCTATTTCTTTAACTCATGAATAATGAATTTTTCTCATACGACTTTATTTAAGTAAAGAGTCAACAATATGGATAATGCTGTACATGTCTGTATAAATAAAATCACCGTGGTGAAGGGTATAGAAGATTCGGCACGGCCGAATATAGCACTTTTACTTGTTCTTCTTACGTTTACACCATTGGTGTTGAATAAAATGGAGTAAAATTGAAACAGCTGTTGTTAAAACAATAAAATAGTGAAAACAAATAAATAGTGCGCGTACTTGTGAAAAATATGCCAAATTTAAAAAAAAGTAACAAGGATATTTTCTTGGTGTTGTACTAGCCGTTGCCATAATAAAAAAAAACTGGAAACCAACAACTAAAACAAAATTAAAAAATTTTCACGTTCTTTTGCCAAAAGTTTTTTATTGTTTACAAACTTATTTGTGATGCCAACTGGATCTATTTTGCACTATATTCTGCGGTTTTCTGCTATTTTGACGAATTTTGCCTTTGAAAAGTTAGCATTAATAAGAAAAACGCAACCCTGATCTAATGAAGTAGAATAGTTTTTGAAAAATTTCAAAACATAAAGAGAGCCGTAAGAGTGTCAAATTTCCATCCGTATTTTCTCTCAATGTCGGACAGATTCATTACATATTATGTTTAGACGATACTACTTGTACTCTTCTACACAAAAATTTAACATGTCGTATTACTTGTAGTATAATGTAAACCGCCCTTTGGAGCAGAAAAAGAAAGCGAAGAATATGATTAAAAGGTTTAAAAAAAAATTTTCTTGGAAATTGATTTTTTCTCTGGGAGAAAAAAAATACATTATCCATACATATCTATATAATATATTGTCAAAAAAAATAAGTGAACAGTCTATTCCTGCAACCCCGGAAAGCGAGGAAAGAGCATGCTATGCTCTTGAATTTGTATTGGTATGGGTGTTGGGATTTGTGATACAATCGACACATCAGTGGTACACTGGTGCCTTTTTAGTACAATTTTATATAAAATTTATTTCATACATTTTTGATTTAATGAATATTTTTTTGTACTTTTTTCTTACAATAATAACCATTTCTTATTTCTAAATTGCAAAATTCTTGATTTATATGTGCAGGATTTTTATTATTTACTTTGATAACCTTTGATAGGTAATTTAATTTGCAAGGCCTTTTTACTGAACTACAGCATTTGAAAGTTTTTGCAGTATTCAGTTGATTAATTTTCCCATTTTTCTAGTGAGAAATCGTAAGGTCTTTTTTGGTAAGAGACGACTCTTCAATTATTCTTAACAATAAAACCACTAATACTCTATCGGATTAAGATCATGTTACTTTGGTGGAGTTTCAAGCACTTTCTCCGCTTATGAAATAGTTAAGTATTTTGGGAAAATAATTGTTAGTAAATAAGCAAAACAAAAACACAAATTCAAGGAAGCGTGGTCAAATATCATGACTTTAAAATGTCCTTGTGTAAAAGTTTTAATTTTTCCTATCTTAATATCGAGGTACTGAATGTATGTATATTTTGTTTGTGTTTTTTTTTAAATTATGTCGTAAAACATTTTGATCGCAAAATCATATAATTGTTTTGAAAGTCCCAGCAAAACAAAAAGGTTTAACCCTAGAGGGCTTATCTACATATTGTGCTAATACATAAAGCCTTAACATATAAGTCACAACCTGTGGGCTGACGTTTACTATAATATATATAAAGGGAACTAGCAAAGACATAAACCATTTTTATGAAGAAGTTCGAAATTGGAGTGTTTAAAGATAAGCCATAGAAAACAAGAGTGCAAAGCTCAAAACCATTAAACATAAATAAGTCAAGTGCGAGTCACACTCCCACACGTACGGTTCTGTACCATGTTCAGCACAACTTTAAAAATATATGTTAATTAGGCTAGAGCGAGTTAGACTCACACACGTAGGGTTCCGTACTATGTTCAGTACAACTTAAAAATTTACACTTTCTATAAAAATATCAGGAGCCTACCTATTGCGGTTCAAAAAATAAGGTAATATTCGTAAAAAAAAGATGTCACTAATGTATACCATTCAATTTTTAGTAATTGTTATAGTAGCCGAAGTAACACATCTACTGGAAACATTCCAAGAGTCTACCTATTACGGTTTATAAAATAAAGCCATTGCCGTAAAAATCATGTCACTGTCAGAACACCCTTTAATTTTATTATTTGTTTCGTTTCTATAAAGAGTCTCCCTATTACGATGAAAAAAATAAGTCACTATACGTGAAAAACATGTCACTGTCGGAACACGCTTTAATTTTTTGTCATATCGGCCGTGGCAACACATCTTTTTTACAAAATTTTAGGAGTCTACCTATTACAGTTCAAGAAATAAGACGTTATACACGCAAAACACGTCACTGCCGGAAAACCCTTTAATTTTTATTGTTTTTTTATAGGGTTCTTAGCAATACCCCATCTGTGAAAATTTCAAGAGTCTACCTTTTATGGCTAAAAAATTAGGCCATAATCATGCAAATCACGTCACTGTCGGAACACCCTTTAATTTTTGCTATTTCTTATAGTGGCCATAGTAATCCACCTGTGCAAATTTCAAGATTCTACCTACTATCATGCAAAACTTAGGCCATATACATGCAAATCATGTCACTATCAGAACACCCTTTAATATTTAGGCTCAATTTTGTATGCTTGTTTATAAAGCGAACATAGTTTTAATTACTAGTTTTCATTTAAGTGGTTGCCTCCTACAGCTCAAGAAATAAAGACAATCGTAAATAACATGTTACTTTCGGAACATCCTATAAGCTTTAGTATTTGTTGCTATAGCGGCCACAGGTATACACCTTTTTAGAAAAGGTATAAACATATACATTCAATTCACGTTACTATCAGAACACCCTTTAATTTTTAGGTTGTTTTTTTTATAGCGAACTAAGTTTTAATTACTGTTTATAAAATTTAAGTGTATAACACCTACAGTTCAAGAAATAAACACATATACGTGAATAACACGTCTCTATCCGAACAATCTATAAGTTATACATCTTCTGTGAAAATTTCAAGAATCTACCTATTATGGTTTGAGAGATAAAAGACGCTAACAGACGGACGGACAGACATTGTAGCGAAAACAATAGGGTTAAGTTTTTACCCTTTGGTTACGGAACGCTAAAAAATTAACTGAGTATTATTACTTATGTATAAAGTTAGTAAAAATATAATATAATATAATATATAATTTATTTAATAAACAGAAATTAAACATAACAAAAGCCTTTACACAAAAAAAAAGAGAGTAATATAAACTATGATAGAAATGATATAATATTGTCCCACAGACTTGGGAAGTTTTTAATTTGTGGAAACAAATTGAAGTGTATAAAATTGAGAGTCTTTGAAAGACAAAAGACAATTATTAAGCACAACGAGCTCTTTTTCACTTCATCTTCTGAGTTATAAAGTTGTTGCTTTGCAACTTACATATAAGTATTTGTTGGATTAATTAATAACAGTAAACCTAGCTTAGTTTCATTCAGTTTTTCTGAAGTCGTGGCGTTATCATCATTATCTGATCTGCTGTGATGAATCCTAAGATAACTTTACCAATCGCTTCCGTAGTAGCTACAAAACTAAATAATTCAAAAACAAAAAAATACAGGCAGTCATTGGGACTGCCGGTAGAAGAGAAAACTAATAACACTTATAATATAAATAAATTGCTATAGCTTCAGTGATTAGCACGTTGACTACTAAAGCATTCTCACGACTTCAATACTCAGCCTGGCATCATCAATTTTTCTGACACGTATTAATTCTCATTATAATAATAATCCATATCACAGCACCCTTCTTCGCCAGTATTACCACATAGCACTAAATCGCCAGCGAAGTAAAATAATTATAAGTTGGGTATTTTAGCTTCAAACTAATACGCCTACATAACACTAGAGGCGCTGCAACACTGTTCTAAAAATAACACAGGGCAACAGCAAAAATATGCTCGAGTAACTACTATATACATTTGATGTATCATGGCTACCTTAGTACAAAAATGGTAAAATTTTTAAATTCTATGGATAGATTTTTTTTAAAAAATTTTTTTTTTTAAAATTGCAATTTTTTTGAGACGTTTCTTCAAATAATTAATGATAACTCAAAAACTACTAGTCCGATATTATTAAAATAAATTCAGAAAAATTAAGATTTGCATAGCCTTTAATTCGTCTATATATCGCGTTTCAATCGGATCAATAGTATCGGAGTTATAATAAAAAACTTAAGAAAAAAATATATTTTTTACGTAAAAATGGCAAAAATTTTCGTTTTAAAAAAATCATAAAAAATCGAAAACGGCAAAAAACTTCCAGATTCATTTTTTTTATCGCATAACGACATATAATAGCAACAAAATGAGATATCGACCATAAAAATCGATTGATTTTTTTCGAATTTATTCACATTTTAGTGAATTCGCTCATTTTCACAAAATTTTAGTTTTTTGCTTGATATACGCATTATAGCGGGTTTTCAAATGTGTGAAAAACATAAATTTTCCAATTTCAAGGGGTGCATGTCGGATTAATGTTAGATTTGATGAGAAACTTACACCCACAAAATTTTAGTCGAATTCGACAACGTTAACACGTAGCGCATAGGCCCCAAATCTGAAAAAAAGCGTTTAAATCGAAAATAATTGACAAATTTTCAGTTTTTGCAAAATTAACGCTATTTATTTCCCCTTTTGCAAAAAAGTGGATCCTGGTCCTTAGGGCAAACACAATGAGATTTACAATAAGCTACATATCTTTTAAATCGGTTAAACAGTTTTCAAGTTACTTGCCGAAGGCAATTGACAAAAAAATGTAACTAAGTCAAATCGATGGAATAGATCGAAAATGCATTTCATTGTTTTATTCATGTATTTTCTTTTATTTTATATTTTATTATTTAAATTTATTACAACATATAAAATAAGGAAATAAATAAATAAATATTATAAACTACAAACTTTGGAATTTTCTTTTATGACATTTTCTATTATTGAATAACGAAGTGTTGCTCTGAATACTCCAGCAAAAATCTGCCATCATGTGTGCATCCCAGCGACCCTGGTATCTTTCCTCCATTGTCCGAATATCTTAAGTCTCCTAGATTTTCAGGAAAACGATCTAAGTGACTGTGAAGGTAATGTAACTTGATGCTCATGTTGCATCCAAGATTGTGGAAGTGAGTTAACATCTCTTCAACGTGCGCAACATAATCATCATCCTTGTTATTTCCTAAGAAATGTTGAATAACCCATACAAACGAATCCCATGCATTTTTCTCAATTTCTGACATTGAACTGAGAAAATCGGTATCTTTGACCAATTTGCGAATTTGTGGGCCGTCAAATATTCCTGCTCTCAGCTTTTCCATACTCAAACTTTTAAACTTCCTTGAAATATACTGGAAACATTCACCATCTTTGTTAAGTGCTTTAACAAATTGTTTCATCAGACCAAGTTTAATGTGAAGAGGGGGTAATATGATGCGATCTCGGGGCACCAGAGGTACATTTATAACATTCCTCATACCTGGGTCCAGTGTTTCCCTATAAGGCCATTGTTTTCTCTTCCAGTGTTCTGACTTAGCTCTGCTGTCCCATAAACATAAAAAACAAGGGTATTTGGTATAGCCACTTTGTTGACCTAATAGGAAATTTACCATCTTAATATCAACACAAATTACCCAGTTATGTTCATTATACTTTATCTTCTTCATGACCAATGCAATTACAGAGTATTCTTCTTTTACCTTGGTTGAATGTGCGATTGGCAAGGAGTGAAATTTATTTCCATTGTGCAAAAGGACACACTTCAAGCTGCGTTTTGATGAGTCAATAAATAAACGCCATTCGCTTGAATCATATCTATGTAAGCCCATGGCAGTCATCAAACCAGGAATATCCGTGCAGCAGACAAAATCGTCCTCTTCTGCAAAATAGTGAAGTAAGCCTTTTTCTCGGGTACGGTAATACGAAACTTTAGTTTCCTCCGTTATGAGATTTGATTCCTTCATCCGGGATGCAAGTAATTCCGAAGATGCTTTTGACAATCCAAGTTCTCTTATTACATCATTTAGCTGGTCTTGATTCCATGGTCTCGGTGAGATATTTTTGTGTGGGATGAACTCGTCATTTTCAGATATAGGTAGTTCTGGATCTGAACTTCCTGATTGAGAACACATGCTTGAGGTTGAGTGTCCTTGTGAAGATGAAAGCACTTGACTACAGCTTGGTCCCTGATCTTGTGCATCCATAATTTCCTGTGAATGTAGAACTGCAAGTTGAAACCCATCAGCAGACCTCGTAGGGTAAGACCATCGCAAATGTTTTCCAAAGCCGGTTTTTGTAGTTAAACAAAAATAGCAATCAGATTCATGATTCGTTGTTTCTCTCCATAGCATAGGCTTCGAAATTCCCCAGTGTGGTCTGAAAAAGTTTTATAACAGAAAATTAAAAATTTTATAAAATATTCCAAATGTATTAACCTATACTTACTTTTTGTTAGATGAGCTTAGAGTTAAATTGAATCGACATGAAGTACATACAGTACTCGGCGTCCAATGTTCGTTAAAATTCTTCGGATTTATATTAAAGCAATCTTCATATGACTTTTGAAATGAAGCTGAGAAGCATTTCCGTTTTTTTTTTTCGTTAATATATTGGCCGCACACATAACAAAATGAGTCCGGATTGTTTTTACATAAAAATGTTCTAGTTTTCTTGCTCATGGCTGATTGAAAATTATGCTTCTGTTACCGCAAACACTTGTTGAATGAATAGAAATGGCTCAAGGAGCTCTTATAAATAATGATACTAAAATTTCGAACAACCCTTAATGTGGTCCTATTTTTTACCTATTCCCAAGAATCGTAAAAAACATTAAGGAATGCTATGCAAAAAATCAATCTTTACAGGTAGCCAGCGGAAAAACCCAATTCGGCGTGCACGCAAATTTATGAACGTTTATTACTTTGCCGCTGCAATTGTCAAAATGAAGCAAGGGCGACAGGTAGCCAACAGAAAAGGAGCATTTCATCGTTTATCAGATTTCTACTGAAATCGTAAAAATTAAAAAACTTTTCCTTTATTGCTTACTTTTTTTAATTCTGAAAATCATAAAAATGCCATAAAGATCTGTTCCAAACAATTTTCTACATTCAATACTGTATTTCCACAGTAACACGTGTCCCACAGAAATACGTGTTTTGCCCAAAGCAGTATTTCGCGTACTTGTTTTGCCATACATTTCTCATTCATCCAAAACACTTTGGCAGTACCTGGATATTGTATAGTGGTTTCAAAAGCATCTAATTTTTTTATTTTGTTGCGTTGTGTAATAGGAAGATATCAGTCAATTTTAGCGAAATTTTATATTTTATTGTTAAAAAAGAAAAAAATAAAAAATTTTAAAAGTAAAATGTTTTTGTAAATTGTCTTCGGCAAGTTCTCAAGGACATATAATGGCCAGTGAAAATTGTAATAACTCGAAAACTTAAAGACATGTAGCTTATTGTAAATCTCATTGTGTTTGCCCTAAGGACCAGGATCCACTTTTTTGCAAAAGGGGAAATAAATAGCGATAATTTTGCAAAAAACTGAAAATTTGTCAATTATTTTCGATTTACACGCTTTTTTTCAGATTTGGGGCCTATGCGCTACGTGTTAACGTTGTCGAATTCGACTAAAATTTTGTGGGTGGAAGTTTCTCATCAAATCTAACATTAATCCGACATGCACCCCTTGAAATTGGAAAATTTATGTTTTTCACACATTTGAAAACCCGCTATAATGCGTATATCAAGCAAAAAACTAAAATTTTGTGAAAATGAGCGAATTCACTAAAATGTGAATAAATTCGAAAAAAATCAATCGATTTTTATGGTCGATATCTCATTTTGTTGCTATTATATGTCGTTATGCGATAAAAAAAATGAATCTGGAAGTTTTTTGCCGTTTTCGATTTTTTATGATTTTTTTAAAACGAAAATTTTTGCCATTTTTACGTAAAAAATATATTTTTTTCTTAAGTTTTTTATTATAACTCCGATACTATTGATCCGATTGAAACGCGATATATAGACGAATTAAAGGCTATGCAAATCTTAATTTTTCTGAATTAATTTTAATAATATCGGACTAGTAGTTTTTGAGTTATCATTAATTATTTGAAGAAACGTCTCAAAAAAATTGCAATTTTAAAAAAAAATTTTTAAAAAAAAATCTATCCATAGAATTTAAAAATTTTACCATTTTTGTACAAACGTAGTCATGATACATCAAAATTATATAGTGGTTTTAAGAGCACATGAAATTTTTTTTATTTTGTTGTGCTGTGTAATCATAACGTACAGTTGCAATGTTGCCATAAGTGAAATTTACTATCACACTAACCATATGTATTATCTACTCCTATCCCTTTCCAAAGGAAGTGTTACTCCTTTTTCAAAAATATGTTATAGTTTTGACACTTCACATTGATAAGTTCTTTTTATGGCACAGCATTCAAAAATTAAAAGACTCAAGTGAATTTTCGTTATATTTTACTGACCTCTATTCGTGTGGTCTTCTCCATTCCTGTGGCCTTCTCTATTCCTGTGACAGCTTATTTGACAGTTCTCGTCAGTTTTTGTGGTTAGTTTGTTTTGGCAGTTTATTATGACTGGACTCACGCCACAACCTCGTTTGCAAGTTGTCCAAATTTAATTTAAAAATCATGATTCAATTTGATAAACTCATCGTTACGTGAATTTTGTCGTGCTCATAATCGTCCATCAGAGTGATTATTTCTTGCAACTATAGATCGTTTTTGCAACATGTTTACACTGCTGCCACGTGCTACACAGCGCGCTATACAAGCAATTTACTGAGAAAAAAATTTGGCGAACGATGAAATGGACCTGTTAACTGGCCACCTCGTTCATATCATTTGATGCCAATATTTTCTCTGGGGATATGCAGATAAATCAGAAACGATTGAGACTACAGTCTGATTTAATGCGAAGGGGATTTGACACGTACAGGTTACGCCATGTCATAAACTGTGTCCAATTAATGAAATCAATTAATTGATAATAAAAACAGGTTATTTCAGCACGTAGAAAAAATTCAAAGGCGCCAAAATAAGATTCTTCGTATAATTACATCTGCTCCTTGGTATATAAAAAACTCGAACATCCATAAAGATCTAAACGTGCCATCAGTTAAAGCAGAAATAGCGAAACTTGCCATAAGTTATTTAAAGAAGCTTGAAACTCATCCTAATCCACTGGCCCGTAACATACTAAATGAACCTGGTTACATTCGACTAAGAAGGAGGGACACTGCTTCTCTCATCCGTACATCAGGTGGATAACCCGCAAATTACAGTAACCGTGAAACATACATTTTTTTTGTCCAGCACTGGTTGGACTTAACAAGTATATTTTTAGTCTTAAGATATGACTAACTATTGATAGTTCAATTATATTAAAGATACAATAAATAAAAAATTTAAATAAAAATTGAAAAATTGAAAATTGAAAAAATATTTCAATTTAAAATTCTTTGCCTCTTTAAAAAAACATTAATTCCACATTATATTTCATTTTGTAGCATTTGTACAAAAAAGCGCATAAAAATCAGAAAATTATAGAATTTACGTAAAGAGTTACGTAAAATGTAACAAAAAATAAGCAAACGGCATCACTGTTCAACATGGACTGAGTTGGTACAAGATGCCCTCTCGCTCAAAGCCGAATGAAAGTTAGAAAAAAGCTTAAAAAAAAGAAAATAAAAGAGCAGACCAAAACAAATGAATGTGAGAGCTACGTTCTCTCAGTTTGGTTAACATATACTCAGTCGCTACGTAAATGTAATTTTGTTGCTTGGTGGTGTGCGTCGAATTTTTCTTGGTTAGATGATCTCACTTTATGGCCAATAAACACCACAAAAATAAAGTAAATGTGTAGACTTCAGCGCTAGCAGTTATTTGTTGTAAATGTAACTGACTCTTAGTGCTGCCAGATAGCCCTAATTATGGAAATGGTTAGAAAATAATTGAAAGAGGTTTATTTTTAAGCGTTCATAATAAATAAATTTGTAAGACATTATTAATACACTGCCGCGCATGTGGTGTGTTATCAATTGTAAAATCTTTTTTTGTTTAGGATCAAAGTGAAAAGTAAAGGGGTGTGATTCTAAGCTAACTGCAGAGTTCCTGTCAGTTAGTAAGTTTATTTATACTGATTTTAACTTTACTTTTATTAATTTTCATCTATATGGTGTTTCTAAGTTAGGCGTCGATGAGGACCTATACCCAGGTTATTGACCCCTAAAAGTTGCAGTCTTATTTGTTTATTTATTCAGGTTACATTTTTGTTTACTAAGATTCATTCTCTTTTCCAAATTGAATATATGATCCTTTAAATATCGGGGTGCTACTTCGGAATTTTATAAATGCTTAGGAAAGCTTCACGATGACCATTGTCAATGTATGGAATAAGTATGAATTGAGCCCCAATGTACTATATTGTGGGTAAATTTTGGTCAGGAGGGCTTGAAAATAACCTTATTTCAGTAATAACTTTTGAGCAGTTAAATAATTATCTAAAAAATACGAAACGTTACCCTCATAAAACGGATCCGGTTGTTTATACGTAAGTTTTAAATTCTTAACATAGTAAGCATTTTATTTCTTAACATAGTCTCCTTTAAGGTCGATACCAATGTAGATTTATTTTCTAGATAGTGTCGTCCGCCCAGCTGATTTAGTAGTTCGACATGTCAAAAGTTGTATATGTTTAGAAATTATATAGTGCAGAAGTGAGAAAGCAATAAAACACAAACAATTTTCTTCTATATTTTTTGACATTTCGAACAATAAAATGCCATGTTGTTTTTGTATTGCTATTTTTGTTGTAGAGACGCCACTACCTAGTAGTCAAGACAATCGTAGTCAAGACGCTCGACTTCTTTTCATATTCATTCAATATAACAGAATTTTTCAAGGCCTTTAAAACAGACATGTATGTTGTATGCGATAGACCATTTCATGGATTTTTTTAAAGTGGCACTCGTGCGGTGTCTTCATTATAAAGGGTGGTTAAATTTTATGAGCCAATGTTTATTATCACACAAATTATTTAGGAAATTATTGTCATTTCTTTTTATTTTGATAATATTGGTATGGTTCTATTATGTCTGGAACAAAATATCGGCCAAATGGCCTCCGCGATCTCGCAGGCACCCCTTCCTTCAAATTTTCGATGACTTTGAGGCATACTTGAAGTTCTATGCCGTTAATGTGCCGAATTATCTCATCCTTTAGCTCTTGAATTGTTGCTGGCTTATCGACGTACACCTTTTCTTTCAAATATAAGTCCAACGGTGTCAAATCATATGATCTTGGCGGCTAATTGACATCGCCACCACTTGAGATATCACGGCCATTGAATTTGTCGCGCAAAAGAGCCATTGTTTCGTTAGCTATGTGGCAAGTGGCACCGTCCTGTTTAAACCACATATCGTTCACATCCATATCTTCCAAGTCGGGCCATACAAAATTCGTTATCATCTCACGATAGCGAAACCCATTCACAGTAACTGCCTGAGCGACCTCATTTTGGAAAATATAAGGCCCGATGATGCCGCCAGCACATAAACCGCATCAAACAGTCACTCTTTTCGACAATCACTCATTCGCCCAAATGCGGCAATTCAGCTTATTGACGAATCCACTGAGATGAAAATGTGCCTCATCACTGAAGACTTTTTTTCTTCGTAAATTGATCATGAAACGTTGCTATTTCTTGCCACCATTCTGAACATTGACGACGTTTGGAATGATCAAGAGGCTTTACTTGAGTAAATTGCACCTTGGAAGCGTGTAAATGCAAGTCTTTATGCATAATGTTCATCAACGACGAGCGGGAGGTGCAATTATTGGGAAAGACGTCGAGTTCACGAGATGATGTGGAACAGCAATATTTTCTGCAGTACGAGCTGTACGAACATGCACTGGTGTTTTCACATCTCCTACAGGCCCGGTTTACTCAAATTTTTGCACGATTTTTCCGATTGTAAGCACATTTGGAATATTAAATTGACCGAAAAAATCACGAATGTGCATTTTGATCATTTTGACTTGAACGCCCGTTTTCATAATAAGCCTGAATAACTTTAACGCGTTGCTCGATTGTGTATCTTTACATGGTTTAAATTGAGTCAGTCTGAAATTGGGAATGTCAAATTAAATGTAGACAAAAAACTTGACGTTTAGGTGTGGTTTACATTCATCGTCATCGACATCGGCCCTTAAAATTGAACCACCCGATACTTTATTCATACCCAAATATTCAATCAAATAGTTATGTACGTGCTTAGTTGGGATTCCGAAGCCAGCTCATGCACTTATTCTTTTAGCTCTCAAAAATGTTCCCTGGGATTTAGACATTTACACGACCACAACGGAATTCAGCAAACCATTTCTAAATCATTGAAATTAATAGTACAGAGTTTCCATAGTATTTCTCAAGCCTACTGTCAGCATATGAATTTAATTTTTTCCATTTTCTTAAAAGTCAACAACAAACTAAGTGATGCAAATTATTGATAATTCTTGCAAAAAAAACCGACTTCAAAACAGACAAACTTAAAATCATGTTTCTTTAAGACGGTAACTATTGCGACACCCTGTAATTTCCGAATTCAAATTTTATACTAGTTATAGCGGTCGTAGCAATACAGGTTCATTGTAAATTTCAACCGTCTGTCTGTAACGGTTTAAAAGTTTGGTCATATACATCAAATTACATAAACTATTGCGACACCCTGTAATTTACAATTTGAAATATTTATACTTATTATAACAGATATAGTAATGGACATTCTGTCTAATTGTTAAGTGTTTATCAATAACTGTGTAAAATATAGGGTCATATATATCAAATGACGTCACCTATTGGGACACCCTTTAAATTTTTCAAATTTTAATATAAATACTTTTTAAAGAGGACTTTGTCATACAGATTCTTTTTTAATTTTAACTTTGTGTCCATATATATCAAATTACATCAACTATGAGACACCCTTTAATTTCCAATTTTAAATATTTATACTTGTTGTTATACCAGACATAGTAATGAACATCCTGTCTATTTTTCAAGTGTTTGTCTTTTCAAAGATGAGTCGGACGTCGGTTCCAAAGATGAGTACATAATGATCAAATTACATTAATAAAGGGGACACCCTTTAATTTATAGATCCAAATTTTATACTTGTTGTAATAGCGGACTAAGCAATGTAGGTTCTTTGTAAATTTCAACTGTCTATATATAACAGTTGAAAAGTTTGGCCATATATATTACTTTTACATTAACTATTGGGACACCCTTTAATTTCCAAATTCATATTTTACACTTGTTATTTTAGCGGACTTAGCAATACAAGTTATTTGTCAATTTCAACTGTCTGTCTATAACGGTTCAAAAGTTTGGCCATATATATATCAAAACAAACCAACTAATGGGACACCCTTTAATTTCTAATTTTTAATATTTATACTCATTATAACAGACATAGTAATGAACATTCTGTGCAACTTTCAAGTGTTTGTCTATAACGGTTCAAAAGATAGGTGAAATTACGTCACCTATGGGGTCACCCTTTAATTTTTAATTTTATTTTTTAATTACTTTTTGTTATTGGGAGCTATAGTCATACGCACTTTTTTTAATTTTAAATTGGTGACCTATAAAGTTCATAATACACGTAAAAAACATGTATGTTGTATGGGGACACCCTTTAATTTTTAAAATTTTGAACTTCTTTTAAAATGGGACCAATGCACAAACATACAAAAAAAGCAACACACAGACGAATTGATAACCTCCTTCTTTTTTTGAAGTCGGTTAAAAATTAGACAGTATTCCATTAATAGATAACAGTTAACGAGTGCAGTGAAAACTACTGTGGTGGAAATACAAATCAAACTGCCCTCGTAGGTATTATCTAAACTTTTCTTAAAAATATTATTTTTTCTTAAAATTTCAGCTCTGATACATGGGATTTTTAACCAAATAAAGGGCTTTATTTTTTGTTTTGCTATATGGCAACATCAACAATAACAAAGTCTAGCTTCAATAAAAACGAACTGCAAGTGGAAATAGTGTTTTTGCGAGTGAGAGTCTTATACTTATTTTGCCTTATATAGGTATTTGTAGTTGAGCTTGTCTTCAAAAGTGTGTGTGAAGTTTGTTAACAAACCGGCCTTAACATAATGTTGCCAATTCGACAACAACAGTTACGAGTCGAACGTTGCCATTGAGTGAACTCAAAAGCGGATACAAAAAGTTAAAACGTGAAAAAACAAAAACAAATTAACTTAATGAAATAATTAACAAACAAATTAAATCAAATGAAATGAAATGAATACATAATAAAGATTTACATGAATTATAAAATGGCATTTTAACATCGAAAGAAATATAAAACAATAATATCATTTAATAATAATAATAACTAGTGAAAAAAGAACAATTTGAATTTTAATTCTTTTATGATTCTAATTCTAAATTTAATTTATCAAAAAAAAAAGATTGTGTTGTGTTAGTGAATGTGTAGAAATGCTAGTGAATATCATTATAAAAAGAAGATAATAATGAAATAAATATTCTATTATACCTACACACAAGTAAATTCTTTATATGAAATTAACGAAAAAGAAAATAATTTAACGAATTTAACAAAAATTCGGTTCAACTTTTTCAAAGAAGTTTTAAAAAAGAAATTTATAACCAAAAACAGAAAAATAATAATAATAATGATCCACAAATCGAACAAGTTCCATACAAGTATGTTGTAGTTGTATGGAAACAAGAAAATAAAGGAAAGAAAATAAAATTGAATTGAATTGTATCTCCCAGTCTCTTGCAGCAAGTGTCTACAATTTTGAAATTCCCTGCCGTACGTAAAACCAGCCAAACACACATTTATACTTTTATTCATTTTTTTTAACTTATTCATACTTGTAATAACTGATTCTGCTGCTGTCTGCTGTGGCAGCCACTACTTTACTATCTTTTTCCTTCTCCTTTTTATTATTATTTTTTGGTTTGTTTAATTCAACTCTCCCTACATTCATAGAGTTTTATTTACTTATTTATTATTACATTTTTTGTTTTGCTGCAATTTTAAGAAATCCTCTACAACCATTGACTGTTTTTAAGTTTAACTGCTGTTGTTACTTCTGCTACTGCTACTACTGCTGCTGCTACTGCCAGCAGTGGTTTAGTATGTGAAATTTCTCATAATGCCCCTGCATTCATATCAATTTTAACTTTTTTCGGTACGTATATGCCTGTGTGTGTGTGTACATACTACGTTCAAGATTATTTATTACAACTCCACTTTACTAAAACTATTGTTGTTGCACTATACGATACGACAGTATTATTACACAGGATCTTAAAGGAATTAACTCTTTGAGTTAAGAAACATAATTTTATGATTTTATTTTAAATGTTTTAAACTGAAATTGTTTCAGAATTATTTGAACTCAGCATTTCTTCATAAATTAAAAACTTTATCATAGATTTTTTAAGACAACTTTTTCAAACTTTTTCAGAGGAAAAATTTTTCTTTTAAAATATTCCCTTGACATCACATGAGAGAAGAAAATGTAATGCAATTCAAACGTAAAGGGAGAACTTTTTTTATTGCCTTCCAATGAAACTTCTTATTTAGAAAAAATCCGACATACATATCACACACTAAATCATAAACAGTTACAATTCAAAATTTATCAAAGTCGTTTTTTTTTTCAGAACAAATATCTAATAACCACAAAAATATCGTTTGCATCTCTGTCATCTTTAACTTTAAAAATGTTAACGGAATTTAGTGTTCGATGCAAATGGTCTTGTAAAAGTGAAAGTGCCTAATATCATGGCTTTTTTTGGAAGCCAACAACAAAATACCTAATTTTGTTGTTAAATTTGAATGATATAACGCATTTGCACTTTCGCAAGACTATTTGCATTAAACACTGAATATTGTTAATGTTTGATTTTAAAATTTTCTGAATATTTGTGAATTTTGAGTTGTGACTGTTTCTGATTTAGTGTGCGACATATCTGGCGTAGTTGAAAATATACAGAAATATTTACTGTGAAAAATTTTTTTAAATCGCAAAATATCGAACCAGGGGGGTTATTACGTATTTCGATTCGAAAAGGAAATCATTTGAATTTGTATGACTTTATCACTGTGTTTCGAAAAAGATTTTTTTCGAATCGAAATACGTAATAACCCCCAGAACTATTTATTAACATACAAATGAATTTTTGACGTAAGGCTTAAGTTTGTTTTATTCTCTCTACATTGCAATGAAATATTTTTTACAAATTAGGTGATTAATTTTAAAGAACAAATGATAGAAATGTTATTTTAGACAGTAGCAGAATGTAATGCATTTTCTGGATCACTAAATCCTGCTTCGCATCTACCTACTTTGGGTGGTGTTTAGTTGTAAGCATCATCTTTTTAACTAACCGAACAAAGATAATAGAATACGAGACAGTGGTATTCAATCATCTAGCTTCAGTTGGTAAGAACAAAGTCAACCAACATTTCAAAAAAATTTAAATTAATTTCTTTTAACAAATTATGTTCAAAGAAATTATTTATTAACATTTATTTGAAGAGGAAAACATTGAGAAAATGGTTCTATATAAAACTATTTTCCGCTTTAAAATCCTAGTGGTCCCATAGTACCAACGCAGGGTAAACTCCACAAGGCGAAGCTTTTTTTTTTAAAATAAAATTTGTTATCGACGTCATAACAAAACAAAAAAAATCATTGATTTGATTTTCACTAAATTTGCATAGTTTTTTTTATTGAAAACAAATATTCGCTTTTTATTTTACTTCTGAAAAAATTTATTTGATCGAGTACCATGTAAAATGCAGGTTAATATTAGCGGGGTTCCGGCGTTTCCAATTGTTGTTCAAGGTTGTAGATCGATTGACAGCTTCTGAAACAGAGTATTAAGTTCGAAAAAATTTCTGACCTGGTCTTTCAAACGCTGCAGCGTTTCGCAGCTCGCTGTTTCGGTATTCTCCATTCGCGCTTTTTCACAAAACACATGGTTTAACAATGATTTAATTTATTTTAGAAATCTGCTGTGGTTCACGAAGCGAGAAATCTTCTGTGGTTCACAATTGCGTTTTCTAGGGGGCTGCAAGCACTCGTGCCTCTAGGCAGTAGCGGGAGGGGGTGTGGAGAAGTCCCAACAGTTGAAAAGTCACCAAATATTTAAAATTAAAATTTTGAAAATTTAGATAGTCCTTGAAAATATTTACAAAAAAATTGCATCTAGTTTGGGAGAAAATTGACTTGGATTTTTTTATTCTTGACCGACCTTATGTTGATATTTTTGAAGTAGTGGACTTATATATCGTCAAATACCTCATGTACAGCGTCATTTTTACACGTCATGCCTCTGCGAAGTTTAACAGTACGGGTAACATAAGTAATTACTGATTCCTTAGACCAAAGTAGCAATTAATTTATTGATAAAAAATTTAGGCTCCACCGACTTTGCTGTTTCTTACCCTCACAGTTTGTCCCAATTACATGGTTTTTCTGTTCGTTAAAATCATAAATAACTTTATTTTATCTCTGCCGAACACATTTTCGCTGGTTTACTTTCTATCTTTGCAAAGGTTCAGTTACCTTTTCAAATATTATCATGTCAATTTCACAGGCCAAGCGCAATTTTTTACATTTTATTTTTTATAAAGTGTTTAAATTTTGATCTGACTACAAACTGATTAATTATCTTCGTTGATAAAACGAAACTGATAAGACGCTCATTACAATATTTGATTGAATTCATGTCTGTTCATTGAACACGAGTAACGATGAGTGGACAAAAATAAACGAGCTAAATGCGATGAGCTAGTAGAGTTTTCATAAGAAAGTTTGAATAAGTGTGAGTAAATGTTGAACATAATAACAGTCAGTGTTCAATGCTTCGAGTGATATACGAACACAATTCGACACAGTAATACAAACTGGACCATTTGTGACACTTTTGAGTATTTGGTCGTCCTGCGGTTAAAAATTCAACTAACTAATTTAAACCGTTCAAACGGTTTGAAATGTACTAAACGTGTACAGTACAATTTTATATTTTAAATCATACTCAGTCGTTCGATCTGTCAAAAATTGCATATGTGCGCGAAAAGTATGATAGTGTAGATTGGAAGTGTTTTTGTATGATAATAATTGATAAACTTTTGAAAAAATCCATTTAATATTTTTTCCCACACGATTAGAGTTACAGAAACTCTTTTTCTATAAGATCTATCACTAAAACACAGATTTTTTTACATTACTAACGTTCAATTTAAGATCTTCATTTCTTAAGAATCAAACAAAAACCACTAATGCAAGCAAAACGCACTAAGCCTTATACCAAAGTTCTACACAACTTCTAAACAAAACACACTGAGTGTTTCGAATATGAGACGAGTAAATACGTGCTCACTAGTGTAGAATGTTTGTTTTACTCGGTCAGCTCATAGCGGTTATGATACGACAGGGGTTTGCTTACTAATAGTGTAGAATGAGCACCTATGTGTTCAGCACAAGGATGATAAAAGACAAGGTTACGACATCTCGAAAATAAAATTTAAATTTTAGTGCTAATGGCGTCACAAAACTGTATTCCTATTGGCTAATAATTCTGATGGAGAGTAAATTAAAAATTATGAGAGTTTTTAATATAAATTATGAGAGTTTATTTGCAGGGAACCTTACACTGGCCGAATAACGTCATATAACGGAAAAATATGCGTATGGCGTAATCTTGTCTACTATCATTCTTGGTTTAATAAGCGAGTATATTCGAGTATGACCACTTAACTGCAAAGTTCGAAGGTCGATTAAAAAAAAATCGAACTAACATAACCAAACGCCGCGATACGGGTCTTCTAATTTAGCCTTTTTTTCACCCCTTACTCTCAGAATCAACCTAACTTTTGCTAACCCGAATTTGTTCCACAGTGTTATGAGAATTTTTAATAAAATTGTTGAGAGTTTATTTGCAGGGTTGCCAATTTTTGCCTCGTGCTTAGATTATTTGTACGTAATTATTTGAAGCAATTTGTTAATTATAGACCTGGCAACCTTACATTGGTCGAACAACGTCATCTAATGAAAAAACATGCGCATGGCATAATCTTGTCTTCTATCATTCTTGCTACCGATAATAATCTTGATTAAATATCATTACTTTTTGTTGAAAAGGCGTATGTCTTTGCTTGATCAACAGTTGGTTTTTGGTTGTTAACAAATTCTTTTAAAACTCTGCTGGCTCTCTACTCGTATATTATTGTGGAAGTTGTGTATGAAGATTTTGCAATGATGATACCCGTTTTATTATACGAAAAATAAACTTACATTACACTTACGTACATACTTGTATATACATGTACATATGTATGTATAAGTATATACGAGTATTTTACACTTTTTTCGACTCTTTCTCTATGACCAAATGTGTGCAAAAGAAAGTTAAAATTTAAGTTTATGCTGTCTGATTATAAGTCTCTTTGTCTTTGCTTGCAATCTGCTGGGATTTTACTATTTTTTTATTATTTTTATATTAAAAAATACTTCTACTACTGGAACTTCTAATACATACTTTATATTTATGTACATGAAAGTATCTCGTTTGTACATACAAACGTATGAACAAAGGTTCATATTAGATTAAGACCTTTAACACACTTTTATAAAATTCAGTAATCAAATTTAAAAAGCTCTCTTTATAATTATTATTACAAAAAAAGTGATTAAAACTTAGCGTAAATAGTTCTTGATTTTAAGCTACATTTGAACAAACCCTGATAAAATCTTTGTAATTTTAATCTATAAATAATAATTTGTTGGCCAATTGGCAAGTCTAAATTCTTGTTTTGAAAATACTGTGTGCCAACTTTTTGACAATCTAAAAACTAAACTAGGCTTATTTATTTTTTACGAAGGTGAGTGAAGGGGTACCTCCCATAGAAAGTCATTATTCATTATGCTAAATCTTTACAATTATCATGGTTAAACTTTAAAAATTTGATGTAGATTGCTCTGAGAATTAAATGTTTTCTCAAACAAACACCTAGAGGTATAGGAAAAGAATGAGATGGGTACCCCGACACACAAAGAAATTATTAATTTTTCTATATGTGGACAACTCCAAAAGGTTGCCTTCAAGTTTTATAATCTTTCAAGATAAGGTGCAAAGTTTAACAAAAAACTAAGGAAATTGAAGCGGTGATAAGGGCACCCCCTAACAAGAAAATTATTTCTATTTTGAATAAAGTGAAAAGTTGGGGGAAAATTATGGAATTGCTATGTGGAGAGTGATGGATAGTTCTTCTTCTTAAAAAAAAAATATTATTTATTGTCTTTTAAGGTGTTTTTCAATTTAGTGCGTAACAAGGTCGTTGGATAAATAATAACCTGCACCTCGTTTCTGTAACTAAAGTGATAAATGTTTCACATGAAAATATAATACTCATCCTGTTTTTCAAGGTTGTCCCATAGGTAATCCTCAACTTTTTAACATAAAGTAATGAAAAAGTTCATCATTAGCTCACTCTGTGTAAAACAAGATGACTATAATAATTTCAAGTGAAAAATTTCTCACATAAGAAACGAGGCACTGGCTCGATAGGTTTTTGGCGAGGGAATAGGACCAAGGAGGGATACCTTCTATACTAAATAATTATTTAATGTCGTATACCTAGAGAGTCTTTAAATTAGTGTTTAAGGCTAACAGGAAGCAAAAATGAGACGAAGTAAAAGAAAATTTTCAAAACATTATTAGAATAGTTTTGATTTGCAAAAATATCATTAAAATGCCGTTGGAGGGGGTTGAAGAAACATACGGGGTGTGGTAAAAATGAAATAAAATCCTGTGACGAAAGATTTTATTAATGGTCACAAAAAATTACAAAACTAAATTCTAAAATATGTCGTAAGTTGTGCGTTATGAGTTTTTTGTTATTAAGTTTTCAATTAAAATTATAATTTTGATATAAAATTCTGCATTCGTGTTAAAATAACAACAAATTTTGGAATTTGTGCAAGTTAGTAGCACATTTTAGACCCAGAGTACTTATGGAAAAATTGCTTAGAATTCCTTGTATCATATCCGCCTTTTTGTGCAAAGTACCTTAAAAAAAAACAATCTCCTTTAGAAATGGGTGGGTACCTCCACCTAAAGTAATTGTAAATTATTCTATACCTATAGAACTATAACAATGAGATTTTTTAAACTTGAGAAAGTTACTCTGAGAAATAAGTGCGGGGGTTACTTGTGCAAAGTTTTCTATTTTTGTATTTTTTGAAGATAATATCCGCAGTCAGGCAGAAAATTGGTACAAGTTAAGTGGGAAGGATTCCCTCTTATAAGAAAACAATTTCCAATATTATTATTCAAAATGATGTGGACTTCTTTAGAAACTAAGTAATTATTCGTGGAAAATATTGATAAAATCCGAGCAGGGATTTGTCATTATTTTAAATCAGCGCCATCTGGTGGGCAATCGTATTTAAAATATCCCGCCTACAAAAATAGAAGATGCCTTAAAGAATGCGGTACCTTTAGTTCGGTAATTAAAATCGGCGTATTTTCAATGCTTTTTCACCATGGAAATAAGATATTCTTGCGAAAAAAAAGAATCTTATCAGGATACTAAGGTACCTCCTCAGATAGAAAGACAGACAGAAAATGAGTTACTATTCATTATATGTATAGATTATTAGAGAGCTGCTAAATGCTGTAAAATAACAATTGAAATTGCCACATAAAAAATGCCTATAAATATAGTTTTACCCATAATTTTGGCTAGATGATTCTTCGATTTTCTCTTAATTTTCTGTAAAAATTATTTCGTAATTTAAAGTTTATTTTAGGACAACTTTTTACAAGTTCAAGCATCAATTAATTTTTATATAAATAGTTGTAATTTACATAATTTATGAAGAGTATTTTATTTGTAGCTAAATATAGTCTTATTATTATTTTTATCGTTTTTTGTGGCTGAATTATATTTTTTATGACCTTAACTTAGATCCACAAATACATTTGTAAGCATCTAACTTATGAATTAATATAAGTATGCATGTGTGTATGTGTATGTGTATGTAAATTAACCTTTTGAGGTTATACAAATTGATTTACACTATTGTTATTGTTGGTGTTATTATTATTTGTAGCTGTTGTAACTCACATAGGGAAAGGCAATTTGAAAGTTAAGTTTGCTCAAATGACGAGTTGTTGCGTGTGACCTTTTATATTTAAAAAAAAAAACAAGTCGAAGATAAAATGGACTTATTTAGGTGCAACTTTCATTCACAATCATGTTACTGATTCAGTAACTTTTCCACCGGAGTTTTTATGAATATTTTCTGTTGATGACACATGGATCATCAAATACTGCATTTTAAATATAAAACAAAAACGTCTACGTTGACTGTTTGGGAAAAGGATAAAATATTAATTATAGAATCAACAGCACATTTGGCCGAAAAATAAACGCCTGTCATATATTGCCGCATCCTTCATAGCATCCAACTTTAAAGAAGTTTAACAAAATTAATAAAAATAATAAATAAATAAAATGAGTTTCTCCATATTTTGTAAGCACTAGCTAGAATAATCCAGCCAGTGCACAGTGGTTCAAAATCAAAATAATATGGAAATAACTCAGCCATTTTTATAGGGCTAGGCCGATTAAGTAAAGTAAGAATATGAAATATGCAATAAAATTTTTATAAGATAATCACTTTGAATGAAAACTGCAATATTGAGGTAAAGAAAATCCCAAAATAAATGCCAAAAATCCCAAAATTGGAATTATTTTGCCTTTTGCAAATAAAGTCCACATATGGACTAGGGGTCATGATGATTTACTTTCAGCAATAGTTGAGAGTATAAATAACTTTATTACGGCAATATTCTTTTTTCGATCCCAGCTTTGGGATTTTAGAACATATAGGCTAAAGTCAAAATTTCAATGCAAAATGGGTTAAATTGAAGGACCTCCATCTTTTACAAGGTTGATCAATTTTACACGAAATATTTAATATTTTTTGAATTTTGAATTTTGCTACTAACTATGGGAAACAATTTAAAAAAAATTGCTGAAAATTGTTTAAAATATTAAAAAGAAAGACCAGGGTATCAAAAAATCAAATATTTTAATTTAGAAATGCTTATAGTTCGCTCATTTTAAAACATAATTTACAGATTAAACCATAATTTTATGTAACCATTTAAAATCAGCAAAACTTGAAAAAATGCCAAGCTTTAAAATAATTTGCAGGGGCGAGGCACCCAATTTTAAGACTACATAGCGTCACCCCTGGCAAGTGGATGGCCCCAATGTCAAAACTTAAGCTGATACTCCTCTGATATGCTCATGACAAATTTTGGATCAATCGGCCTAGCCCATTACAATTGGTTGAATTATTTTCACAACATTTTGATTCTGCCCCACTGTAGAAATAAAGTAAGAAAAATTCAATTTACTTTTGATTGTTGCCGTCTTATTTAAGCTACAATACTTTGTGTTAAATTGCTTTGTTAGGTATCTTTAGTTTATCTAAAATTTGGGTAAAGTTTTCCTGATGAGCTAAATTAAGCACCTGGTAAGAGACGCTTACCAATCAATTGGTAGATTTATAAAAATTTGGTTTAATAGCACGCTATTAAATTAAATTAAAACTAAAGGGAAATGACTTTTGTTAACACTAGACTGCTATGCGCCTCTCTAAATTCATGCTAGAGATATAGATATTAAGGGCAAAATGACAGTACGCTTTCGATCAAAAGATTAGATGATAAAGTCTCGTCAACCAAAAAACAAAAAATAATTTTTTTTTCTTAATCGTAAAGTCATTTCAAATAATCCATATAAATCCCTATTCAGGAAGCCTTATTGGCTTTAATTAGAGATTCCTTATAGTCGAATTGAAATATATTGCAGAAAAGCCAACCCCAAACATTTTCAATTATTTTTAAGTCAGAGAACAGTGGTGGCCACTTAAAAAGGCGTACATTTCGATGTATGAAATCGGAGCAAAAATATAATTTACTTTAGAAAAATCTAATCGTAAAAGCGTGTTTCCTTTGACGCAGTGCTGTCGGAAAAAATGGGTGTACCAGACGCCAGGGTTACTGGAACCTTAATCTGGAAGAACATATCTGTTTTATCATGGGTTCTTGTCGAGGCCAAGGTTTGGATCAAGACATGCAGTCATGTGTGTTGCTGCACTCTTAATGGAAGCAGTTGGATGGTCTCCTGGACATGGGTCCAGGCTTGCCATGTTCTATAAATTGCTACTCATTGTGACTGTGCAGTACATTTTAGTACAATAAAGTTTTGTTTTGATTACTATCTGCTAGTGGAATGCAAAACCGTAGTTTTAAGAATTTTTGTATGTGTGTCTGCGTTCGCATCACGTAAAAGCTACTGGATGAATTTTAATAAAATTTTGTGATGAGGTACCTTAGTAGTTAAAGTACGGTTAAAGTACGCAATTTTTCCGATTTAAAGGTATTGCAAACTTGACAGAACCTTTTATTTTTGTCAGTGGGATATTTTAAACAATCTTTATTGAACTCTACAATAATTTTAGAATTTTATATAAACAACTGAAGCACCATAAAAATAAGAGTCTTAAAATTTGGTTTGGATAACTTTCAAAGCAAACTCGAACAAAATATTGTCAGGACACCTACGACGTGGCGGGTACAGCTTGTATATTATATATTTAAAACAATTGCAGAACGGGAGTACTTCAGTTATATTTACCTTAATTGAAGTTGGCGGCATCAACACTTTTAAACATAATCCAGATGATTTTATAAAACAATCTGACACAGTGACCTTGCTATGACCCACTAAGGGTTAAAGCAACAAAATCTACATTAGAAATAATGTAATAATAAAACAATATGTAATTTTGAAACCTAAAAATTAAATAAAACCGGATTTAAAAGAATTTATTGAAAGGGGTCGATTCTTAAACAAAGAGTGTAAATAATATTATGAACAAATATGTAAATTATTTATTCACAAAATTGTTTTATTTACTCAAAATGAATTCTTTTGGGCCGATTTGCGAAGCGAACAAAATAGTGAGAGAGAGAGAGAGAGATGAAGGGAGATTGAGAAAACTAAAAATGTATTTTTAGTGGATTACAGAATTAGAAATTGAGTGAATTTGGTAAGATTAAATTATTGTTGTTGTTACAAATGTTTTCTTATTTCTGTACGCAAAATATTTACTTGGCATGTTTTCGTTTTCTATTTTATTCCTTTCTTAAGCTTTACAATAACAACATGTTTTATGAGAAACTCTTAAAAACCTAATGATGTTGTATATTTAAAGCCAAAAATGAGATTTAAAAACTCGAAAAAGTTATGTTTCCAAAGAACATAAAAAAATGTTTATTTGGAATTTAAAATACAGCATAATTCACTGAAACGATGAACAGAAGTGGTATTATGTATTGTGTGGTATGTGTATGTCATCTTGTATATTTTAATTGAGTTTTTAACACTTTTAGTTTTTCTCAGTTTTACTCAGCCAATAGGCAACACCCAAGTAAGACTTTATTGAAAAATCTGTCATTTAAAACTATTTATCTTAAAATTACACATACACACCGAACAGCAAATAGCAGAAACAAGTGAATGAATAAATGATTTGCCGGAAAAATTTCAAAAGAAAAGAAAACAAACAGACGTCATTGTTCAAAGATTTTATGTAGAGGGTTTTTGTCTTAAGTCTTTTGTTTTTTACTCTGTCTCTGCAATTTATTAAAAACGATGAAGATGATGTAAAGGCATATGTGTTAAACTATTCTCACCACAATGGTGTTAAATTAAAAAAAGAAAACAATATTTTTTATTTTTATCATTTTATTGACAAGATTTAAATTTAAATTTTCTATTAGAAATTTTTATGAAACTTGTGTCTTTAAGAGGTCCAAGTTTGCTTTTGCATGCATATCGAATGACATCAATAGTTATTTCTGTTTAGTTATCATAGTTGAAATAAAAAAATAACACAAATAACTTTTAATAAAAACAAGTTTTGGATTTGTTTTTAAATATTAAATATTTTATATTTTTATAAATGCACTATGGTGTGGGTTATTTTATTTGCAAAAAAGGCTAACTGATCAGATAATTACCTACTGTTGAGTTTTGCTTCGAGAATTTGCATTATTTTAGATTTTTTAAACTGTAACACTTTTAATTAATATTAATATTAATAAAGTTAACAAATAATCTGCTATATAATATTTTTAACAACTTTTAATGTTAGTTAGCATATCAATTTCATTACTTTTGATTCAAACGTTATGTAAAGTTGCATAGGAATGACACGCAGGAGTATATTTTTAACATCTTAAATACACCCATTTCTTATCTTCTAAATGAAAAAACATGGAATGATGTGTGTTGGTACTGCTATAACTTGATAAAGACTGCACCGATTTCGCTATTTTTTTAAAACCTCTTCCAATCTGTGTGTTCGTTCGATTAATTAATAGTTCGAATACAACATTTCTCGCTCCGAATTCAGTTTAGTTGCTAATATCAAGAATAAAGAAGTTTGAGAAAGAAAGTATGTTGGAAACATATTATTTTAGTTCATAAATGACATGACTAAAGCCAGAGGTCATAACTATGTATTAGACTGTATTTCTTCGGCAGTTCAACAGAGACCGTTCTAAGAGTTTATATTCTTCTTTATTGGAAAATAATTTCTATATATTTGGAAACGAAAAACATCCATTGTCCATGGCTAAGAATTTGCTAGTTGGCAAAAGCTAGCATTTGTTCAATTCTCATGTCCCCCATGGCTTCCACATGTAACAAGCTGCTATCAGTAATCCCAAGTCTTATGCTGGCCAGTGCTGTATGTTCACAATGCGTGCTGCTATTACTTTTTTCGATTTGATACTTAAGGCCTGTCACTAACGCAGTTATCTAGCTTAAGGTACTTCTATTATATCTGAGCATCCATGGGCACTATGAGCACCATAACAGCGTGCATAAAAGTAGTGGGTTCCCTCTGCCTTTTCAGGTTGAATGAGTTCACCCATTGTGTCCCTTAATCCACAACAATGTTACCTCATTAATCGAGGCACGTCTGTTAAGTTTTAAAACACATTCCTGCAGTAGTTTGGAGTACACGTTCACCTGCCTCATGCGTTTTATAACCGACTAGTTGCCATGTGCAACTTCTGCCTGATAAACGGATACGTACTCCCCCTAACGAAGACTGCAAGACTTTTGACTTTCCATGACACACTGATTTTCGATCCGATAAGCTTTATACCCTTCAAGCTTCGAGTCAAGAACATATCGTAAGATTTACCAGCATTTTTGTGTAGCCGCTGTTCATTGCATCATGTCTTAGTTGTTATAAGAGCCTCTTTCATGCAACCGGGAATGGTCTCTATGAAATTTGCACCAACCATGTCCGCGATCATTCAGTTTCCAAAGAAGGCCATCAAGTGATTTTCCACAAAAGAGGGGACACAATTACTCCCTGCGGGCAATCCCTGTCTATCATACCCGGTTTCTGGAACGACCATTTTTAAGATTTATAGCTCTAGACCTAAGCATAGCGTTGACCCATTTTATAACAATGGGTTCAATCCTACGTTCAGCAATAACATTGATATGCTGACGCAATAAGAAATGATCCCAAACCTCTGCCGGGTAGAGATGTTGCATAGGTACTGCTTCTACGCCATGCCACATCCGTATACAAGACCTTAATTTACCATCAGTCTGTGAGTGGCACAGTTTGGCGATGCATTGGACATCTCGTATATCTATGAAGATTATTATTTTACAGATGTTTTATATATTTTGCGTTCTAAGATACATATAATTCTAATTACATCTAACATAATCTTTAATATTTTTTTAAGTAGTAGCAGTTTTTATGCTAAAACCATCTGATATCAGATGCTTTGTCACATTAAAATAGGCTGTAATTGAAATTTTGTATATAAAAATGTATATAACACAAGCAGTATTTCAATGAAATACAAGATATTTTGCAGTGTCAAATTTGAAAAGTCATATTGAAAAAACAAGTCGTGTAAAAGTAGCTTTGATCAATAATGGTGACGACAAATGCTAATTGTGTCAATTTGTTGGAAAAGGCATTTAACAAAACAAAACAATTTAAATAAAATTTATTTCGACGTTGTTTTGTTTGTAATACTTTTTTCATTTGATTATTTTTTTATCTTCTTGTTTCGTTTTTTTTTTTTTGTAATTTAATTATAATAAAACCAACATTTAACGAAAGTAAGGCGATTTGAAATTAAAACCAAATCTTAAATTGAAACGAAACGAAAACGAACATATGATTATTGCTATATTTTGAAAATCCAGTTTAAAATGTCCAATTCCGTTTTATTTGGAGATGTTCCTTTTCTATGGCCACAATTTATGATCAAGCTGCTTGTGAACAACTTTCCTTTCATGCGTCTACACTGGAATTAACGTTTATTTATTTTTTATTTTTCACTTTTCTTTTCTTTTTTTTAGTGGCCTTAAAAACATCGTAGAAAAGTGTAATGCGATTCGCTTAGAGACACTTTAAAAACGCACAAAATCTTCACGTTACACCAGTAATTAGAACAAGAAATTTAAATTTTTGTCTCAATACTTAAGTTTGTCAATTTGCATTGGTGCTTGGCAAAAGAAAAGTGAAACTTGCTGCAATGTAAAGTGAAATTGTTTGTAAGAAAAGTAAGAATTATTTTTATTACTGTTAACTAAAAGATTTAAATCAAGATGGATATAAGTTTAATTCGTTATCAGAACCTGTATTAGAAATTAAGGAGATCTTTCAGGTTTGTACGCAAAAATGATTATGTGTAATATAAAAATAATATATAAAAAGTTTAGAATGCGCTTCCTCTATTGAGTTTAAGCTAATAACTGTCGAGTAAAATGAAAATATCTTTAGTTAGTGGCTTTAAAAATAATCTGTGTTCGAGTTTTAGCGTCATGAAACCGTAAATAGAGAACATTTTTCTGTCTTTGGTCTTGTGATTAACTTAAAAACACAAAATTAAATAATGTTTGTTAAATACAAAAAAATTATAGAAGGCTTCTAGTTAAAAGCTTCTAATCAGTAAGGATAGTTGTGTTAAACCTTAGCATCCGCTGAGTGCATAAAGAAAAAGAGAAAAAATATCGGGTGATCCATTTAGACCTTCTTTTAATTTTAACTCTAAAACTTAAAATAGAATTGAATATTCCGCATTTGTATTAAAATCAGAAAGAACACCCAGCATAATGACTTACTTCTGGGATTACCAAATTCAGTTGCTCGATTACCAAGCACATTACATTAAACTTCAAAAAAAAGTAATTTATAATTGTAGTTCTTATAGTTTAAAAGAGAATGGCTTGTAAATATAATTACTAAATATGACATTTTGAATAATTTTTACAAATCTCATATTTAAAACCAAGAAAATTCCTTTGCATTACATTCTATTGCGTAACTAGCTATCCCCGGTTCGTTATGCTACACCCATCGACAAAAAATACAATAAATTCTTTGAAGAAAAGTATGCCTAGCCTTTAACTAGAAAACGCATGCTATTCTCACGACAAAACTGTTTCAGTTTATATGCAAGATATGACGCGCACTTTTCTCATCCAATCTGCTTTTTGCTAGACTATGAATAATAGCACGATAATAATTACTTTTTATGAGAGAAACCACTCCAACTAACTTAATCTAAATTTTCTAGATTCTACAAATTGCTTATCTAGAGGTAGACAATAATAATTTTTCACTTTGTACCAATTCAGTCTTAGCTTTGCTAAACAATGCACATTAGTATTAGGGTTACTTGTGCAAAGCTTCAATGCAGATCTCCAGGTAGACGATTACAATTGTTCACTTTGAATGCGAGGTACCACACCCGACATTCCAGTCCAGCCTGTGTTTCGCTAAACTAAGTATATTAAAAAGTGGGTTACTGGTGCTAACCTTCAAAGATCTACATATTATAGTTCTCTACCTACTTAAAA
Organism: Phasia obesa; assembly: GCA_949628195.1. Classification (NCBI taxonomy): domain Eukaryota; kingdom Metazoa; phylum Arthropoda; class Insecta; order Diptera; family Tachinidae; genus Phasia; species Phasia obesa. The sequence goes on along the minus strand of OX451219.1, from coordinate 80,869,294 downwards.
AGTGGGCGTGGTCAATTTTTCTTTCCGTAAAAACCTAAATTGGGTTATGATGAAGATTTCACAAGAAAAATTTCTCAAATCGGAAGCCGCTCTTAAGTGATGCGATTACCAACGTACGACATTTGATTTTATTTCTGTAATGTAATCAATTCCGAAGAACTAATAATTTTTGACTCACGCCTTGTTAAAATCGCTAAATTGGTAATCCAGTTTGGAGGTCCTTCCACCCAAAATGCTTAATTCCACACTCGATTACCTCTTTTGAATTGCTTGCTGGGAAATCTCTAACATTAACTTTAAAAATTGAATTTTTTAAAAATGAATCCCCTAATTTATAAAAAATATATATTTTTTCAACTCTAAGGAGTACGAACTTAAGCCTTCTTAATAGTAAATTTAATGTTAAATATTTTAAATATATATTTTTTCAAATATTTTTTTAAAAATTATGATCACTTGGTGATGATGATGATGATGATGATCACTAAAATTGCTCTATTGAATTTAAATGGAAATTAACATTAATGCGACAACAGTTGTAAGACACTTAAGATTTGAAGATTAATACAAAAAAGAGCTAATTTGTACTTGTAACTTTGGAGAAAGTGGGTGTTAAAAATTTAATAATTATTTAAAAACACTTAACGATAAAAATTTAACAAAAATACTGTGTAGTTGACTGTGGAAATCAACAAAAACGCTCAACTGCTTGTAGGAAGAAAGCGCCATAATGATGTTTTGGGTTTTAAGACTATTTTCTGACACTTTTTTTTAGCTACTGTCAGAAAACATTATTAATTATTTATTTTATTAAAATAGAAAACGGATAATCCAAAGAGTTTATTATCATATTTTAATAAATGGAAATTATTAATAAGCAGGGAAAAAAGCAAAAGGTTTCTATTTCATAAGAACACGTAAAGAATTTTTTATCCCGCAGTATAATATTGTTTCAAATAACACTCCCATACAATAGGAATGCTGTCACTTATATAATAAATAAAGAACACATCTTAATCCATTTATTAATAGAAAATTTACCTTGAATATTAAAGAGTCATTGTATTATTTATTAGTCATGCCGTTAATGCCTATTCAGCACCTAGGAAAAACCTCTTAATGTTTTAAGAAAAAAATTGATGTAATCTATTGCTTGCATGTTTTTTACAAATGTTGCAGAAAAAGAAAATATATAGTTTTACAAATTTCTTAACGTTTCAATGTTTGAAGACACATTTCTGACTCCAAAACTTGAAGTTAATTGTTTAACAGATTTAAACAATTCCAGTTTTAAATTCGTATGCAATGAAATACAAAGGATATCTTCTAGGAAGGTTAAAGACAGCTTTTAGATTTTTATTTTGAACTTTCTGTGTCGTATTTACTTTATGGCTGGATAAAATTCTAAAGTTTATATAAAATTCCAAAATTCTAAAAATTATAGTAAAGTTCTGAAAAAGGTATTTAAAATATTTTAATAACGATGTAATTCCACAAAGTAAAAATACAAATCAAATACAAATATTATTCAATTGGCTATTTGGCAATAAGTAATTCATATTTTGTGTACCGTGTACCGTACCGTACGCTATGGTTTTTTGTTTAGAAATTTAGATTTGGCTTTCTTTCTAGATTGATGATAATAAATGAGAAGTTCCATTTATTCTATTAAGTTTTAGATTCAGATTCTTATATCAGAGTTTTTATACAAAAAATTGGGAAAAATCCACTGATGAGCTAGTTAGGAACTAGCGATATAGCTATCCCCATAGTAATCAATTTTGATTATTATATTTTTATTTAATACATTTTCAAGGAATCATGCGTAATTAAAAATAAATAGCTTTTTCTCGACTTTCTCTTGGAAATAAGATATTTTTGCGGAAGAAAGTATCCTGTATTGGAATCAAGATTCTAAAGCACCTCCTCACAAAATTTTGTTAAAATCCATCCAATAGTTTTTACGTGATGTGAACGTAGTCATAAAGACGGACAGACAGACAGGAATTGAGTTACTGTTTTATTTTATATATATAACTTACTTATATAACTTGCGGTTTTTTCAAATAGGTTTTATCGCATCTAGAAGATCATACCTGTCAGCCATATGTCATTATTGGTCGAATACACATTTAATGTAATAGAAATTATGTTTTTCCGTGATAAAAAAGATTTCTTATTTAGAAGTAGGAAAAGGGCTCTACCACATGTCCGTGCTTTATTACAAGATTGACAAATATGCTCCCTAACTGTTAAATACTTCTCGAAAAACATACCCAGATATTTTACGTTGTCCGCAATTGGAATTGTAGATCGTTTTATAGTTATTGTAGCTTGTGGTATTCTTTTTGGCGATTTATTAAAAGGGAAAATAGTTGCTTGTGTTTTTTTTTTTGGTTAAATTTTATATTTCATTTTTTTTTAATACTTTTCAGCGTGAATGAGTCCGATTTTCATTTTTTTCATAATTGAATTTGAAACTTTTTCACAAAAAATTATTGCTGTATTATTTGCGTAAAAGGCTGAGCATTGGTTTCTTGCAGCTTTAAAATCTGCTGTATAACTCTTTGTGTAGAAGACACATTCAACCCAATTATAATTATTCCCGGGGAAATTTTTCCCCTCCCAATATGTTGTTCCTGGGAAAAATCTCCCCTATTATAATATCCCTGGGAATAGCAGAAAAATGGAGAGAGAAATTCAGAATCAGCTGATTTGCTTTTGACATTTTTTGAGTTTAATAATAGAAAAAATAAGTTTTTGTGAATAAAATAAGTTGTGTAAATAGTTTGAGCTTTTAAGTTTGCTTTTATTTTATAATGTACAACATGGCTTTTCACATGGTTGTGGAAAAACATACTGTTGAGGAGGAGAGTCGAAAAACTACCTAGAAGATTCGAACAAGGCAGATGCGCTATGTTTCAAATCTGCTGGAATTGTCCCAATAATTGAAAGTAAAAAATAAATTTCTGAAAAATACAAATTGCCCATTTTTGACTTTGACATTTTTTAAATTTTGCATCAATCATTAAGATTTATTTTTTATTTTTCTAATTGTTGCTAAATGACTATGGGATTTGTATTTTTTATTACTTATTGTTTTTTTTTTATTTTAACATACTTTTTTATTGGCTGGATTTTAACAATTTATATTTTTTATATTCTTTGGAGGCAACGAGACGTACCGATGCCCATCACTCAAACCAGAAAAAGCAAGACAGTAAAATTGTCTTCAATTATATTTTCGATGCGATCGAATTGGCAATAAAAGCTGTTTAGCAATAAAAACATAAAAAAGGTGAAATTAAATTGTGCAAATAAAGAAAAAAGAAATAACAAATTAATAAACAAAAAATAAATAAATAAAAACATGTTCCAAGCTACAGGAATCCAAATAATTATTTGTTATACAAATAGAAGATTATTTAAATATATAAATCGTTTGTGAACTTTTCTGTCACAGTGGGACGAAAGGTATGAAAAAGAAAATGTTATAACTTTTGTTACTTACTTTTTAACTAGTATCTCATGGTATTTATTTCATAATAAAATTTTGTATGATATGAATACTTGGTGTTTTGCGCGATTTGTTATTAGGTGATTTTGAAAGAAAGCAATTTATTAAGAGGTTTTCAGTAAAAATTTTTGTTTTACTCTTAACATTTTGGAAACATTTGAATTAGGTAAAGCTATAGAACAGAACAGAAATTAAGAAAAAATTAACACGACAAACTACTCATGATCTAATTAATGAAAAATACGAAAATTAAATTCTATCCTGTTCTTATTTTTATTTATTAGAAAAAAAACAGACCACACCACATGGGTATTAGCAATGCAGAAATTAAAGAGAAAAGCTTGAAAAAACTTAAATTTGCTTAGGATTGGAGTATAAGCATAGTTACCCACATTTTAAAACTTATTTCAACTTTTATGCTGTTGAAGTGCAATTTTTGTTTTGTTTTTTGTTTTTTTTTGTTTTGAGGTATTAATGACCAACACTAGTAGGTTAAACTGCCAGGGTCTATCAACGTTTCTACTGGAAAATGCAGCCGACCTGAACCCTTGCACAGGAAGTAGGCTCACCGGAGTCCACTAGTGGTCTCCATCAGTCTCAATCTTAGTAACTCTAATACGGCACCACTCCAAAAAAGGTAGGTTACAATACTTACTTGTAAGTTTTTGACTGGCTCTCTAATAGGTTCTTACTTCCAATTGTGTAGTTACTTCATTTGTCACTTTGTATAAGTAATTTACAGTTTTTATTTGGTCTCCACCAAGTTCTTTTATCCACCTTTTTTAAAAACGTTTATATTCTTGTAAAATTGTGGTTTGCAGTAACGACAGCAGGATTTACTTACTACTTTTTAACGATAGTAAACAACACTATTTTTCTACTTACACAAAATAGTGTGTAGGTAACTTTAAAACTGAAAGACTTTAAGATTTTTAAAAAAATTTATAGTTTTTTCCTGTATTCGAACTCAGCTTTTTCGGGGTCCGGCAACGCTCCCATTCGATTTTCCAGTCAATTTGACCCACTTAAAAAAATGCCTTTTATTACAGGTAGCACAACTTTCATTACTACAAAAATAAATAGAAGGGCTTGGAATTCGTCAACAATAATAAGAATAGTTTTATAAGATTCCGACATAAGCGTAGTTGGAAAATAGTAATCTATAAATGAATATACAGTGTAACTTATACAAATTCTGTGTGAATGCTATAGCAAGTCTGAAGAGGTTATTGCACCCCCCAATGGATTCAGAAAAAAAATTTGCACCTATCTAGCATCTCACTACTGCGTACAAGCTCAGACCACCAAATACGAAGTACGTAAGCCACTCACTACATTAAATGCGAAATTTACTATTATAATCAACATTTATAAATGTGGCGAAAGAATATTTTCTACGTAAAAAATACTCGAATATAGCGCCCTAGCCGACATTTTGCTAAAAATGTTGACAAAATATTATTCCTTTTACGAAATAACTAAATTTAGCTATCGATTTTTTTCGATAGCTGCGAACATAATTTAGTCTTAATAACATTATTCATTCTGCAGCAGTAAATTTCTCTAAAGCTAAATTTAAAAATTTATATTAAACCTATATTGGAACATCCTGAGTAATTTCGCAGAGATGGATACCTCAATACATAATAAAAAAAAATATTGTTCTCAAGACGATAACGACGTTGCAGAAAAGAGTCTTAAAATCTGTTTACTATTGAGTTTATATTTCATTTAATGGTGCAATGATCTTATGTAAAATAATGTGTGCCTCTGTGTGCTAGTCCATTAGCCCGGGGTTGTGGGTTCGACTCCCACCAATTCACTACAAGTTGGCAGGAAGATGGTTAACTGCGTTACTGACAGGTCACAGAATCTTCGAGTATTGTTTGGGCAAGTTAATAATCGAGGTAAGACTGTGCCTGGAAAAAAGGCTTAGAGTACTGGCTAACACGAAGGCTATGGAGCACAGACATCCAAATATTAAATGTAGATGCTGTGGAGTCCTAAGCCTTAGGGAAATTTTAGCTATTACCATAAACTCTGTGATGGGAAAGAATCTCGACATGTATCAGTCGCTAGTCTGAAGTAAAAGGCTAGTGACAGCACGAGACTCAATGAAAGTTAGGTAATCGTAAAGTACCAGTCGGATATCAGAAGCCATTGAGGAATAAAAGGGGTCCCATAGAGTAAGTGCGATGCTTTAAAATAAAAAATAGAAAATAATAGAAAAATATGTTTATACAAATATATTCATGTATGCTTTATCAATATCCATAAATAATTATTATGGTCCGATTTCGATCGCTAGCAGAAAATTTTTAGTTAAAATTTTCAGATCAACAATTTTTGAAATCCTACCTAAATGCTGTAAGAATGTGATATTCAGCTAGAAACGCTGTTTAATGTCATATATTTTGGAAAGACTGCGTTTTAATACAACTAATATTGAAAAATAAAGAATTTCGTAAGTAAATGATAAGCGTCAGTTTTCTGGATTGCTTTTTTCACACTTACTTAAGCGTACATAAACTTGAGCTTAAAAGTAAAGTCGTGAGTATACATAAGTATATTTTATCGTGAGTATTAATGATAGTATGAGGTCACGATACCATCTCTAGTTAAAAATACATAAAAATGTCAATCAAAAAAAGTAGGCTGAATTCATAAATAAAACGAGTGAATAAAATGTAAGAAAAAAATTATTGTAGCAAATTATTATGATAATTCCGTGTCGAATTATTCGATTTTATACATCAATTAATTGACGAAATATTAATGAGTTGTACGTCTACTTGTGACAATTTACTTTAGCATTATACGCGTATATTATATATTCATTGCATGTACATATAGAAACGTTTTTAACATTTTTATATTTTTTTTTATCCACTGTGCTTCACTGCTGCATTAGCATTACTAGTGCTTAAGTTTTATAACGACGTTGAGGATGATCATGATCATTAACATTGCGAACACATCAAATGTCAGACATAGAAATGCTTAATCAAAATGACATACAGATGAAAGTGTTTTTCAGATGGCAATAAAAACAAAACAATTCAACAAATAAACAAATGAACAAACAAATAAATACATAAATATGTTAATTCTTTTACAACTTCTTTTTCTTTAAACTTTTTTTTTTGCAAAAGCTGATGCCTGCCGACAAACCACTTTTTATTTGTTTAATTTTAAATAACAATTTGAAATGCAAATCCTCGCAGAGGAAACGTGTATTTAAAATTAAGCGTAATTTTTTTTTTTATTTTTTAAAACATCTCAAAATCACCACAAGTACGAGTCTTCAAAAATATAATAAAAAATGAAAGTAAAAGATTTTTATTGCTTTTTTTAATTTAATTGTTGCTCTATCATGAATAATAAACTTGACCAAGGAAATAGTTAAACAAAATGAAAAGTGAATTGTATTAAATGAAATGGATTTGTGAATAATTTTTAATCGACATAAAACTACACCAGGCAACACGCTATGCCACGCCATAAATTAGTGGTAAATTAATATAAAAACGGAAGTGAAAATCTTTGATTTAAATTTTTGTTAAAACAAAACTTTAAAATTTAATTTCTTGTATTTTTTAATTTACCGCCTTCTTTTGATCAGCTAAACGAAATGAAACGGTAACAGCGGGCATTCTCTGCCACTCGTACCAACCACTGTAGCAAATGGTCCAAAACACCTGCCGAAAAATATTTTTTGTTGTTGCTGTTGTTTTTTTTTTTTTTTGTTATTTTGTATTATTTATAATGAACAAATACTAATAAAAAAGTACTAACTACCAGTTTGCAATAACTGCAAGGTCATTTAATAGAAACAAGATTTTAAGCTCAGCCAGCCATACAACGACGTAAACATTTATCCATTCAACGAAAATTATTTGAATGTTTCTCTACCTCATTCATGTATTCACACAAAAATGAGAAAAATACTTTAAGAAAAGTTAAAAAAAATTTATTTCTTTGCGGTTAATTAAGTCTGATATTTGTTACAAAATATTTAAGTGGGCGTCTATTTACTTCAACATTATTTTGTCTTTCAAAGTGAGCGTAACAAAATAAACTAAATTATAAACTATTTGAACAATTTCTATTCCGATGCAATGCACCTTTTTATTAAAAAAAATATAAAAGTTTTGTAAACAAGCACGTAAGGCGTAACGACGTCTAGCGCCTAGCTTTGGACAAACTAAAATAAGAGCGCAACGTTCTTTAATAAACAGTAATTTTAAGGGCAAAATATATATAAAATCGCTAGATAAAGCGAAATGTAGCTAAAATGACACCACTCTTACGCAAAATAAAACAATAACAGTTTGTTTGCACCCAACTTCACTACCAAAAGCTCTGTCGTAATTGGATTTTCCAATTACCAACCGTTGACGCCGCTATTTAGGTTTGCTTCATACATTTTGTATGTAAATAGAATTTTTCGTTATTCTACGCCTTACGCGCTTGTTTAGCTCTAGCTGTTATACACTTTTTTATGTCTTAAACAAATATTTTTGAAATGAAAAAAAAAAAAAATAAAATTACAGTTTTTTATTGGTCTAAGCTTTATAGCTTCGTAATTGACTATTTTTATTTAATTCTCAGTTGGTTAGAAAAAATTTTTTGCTTAATTAAAATTCAGCTTAAGAGTTTCTGATAAGTTGGCTCTAGCAATTAGCGAACGGACCATGATTATCGTCCAGCATTTACCTAGTACTTAGCCTTGCCCTATCGGGTTAAACATAGTCTGGAGAAATTTCATAGTATACCCTGACTCTGTATAACAGGAGCTATGACGTCTTTTTCTGCAGCGTCCATTTAAGACGATCCTGATAGAGACTGTTATGTGGGCCATAGAGAACTTCCCTTCTTGGCAAGGTCCGTAATCCTACTTATGCAAACGATTGATAGAATAAATAAGAATTCGATAAAAAGTTGGAGATGGCAGCATTAAATTAAACACAGGTGAATTGAGAATTGAGGACGTTAAAAAGAACCAGCGCGGGAATAGTAGTATCCTAAATTAAATAAAGTTTTCGGGAAAAATTACCTACCATCATTCAAGCGGAGATGTAGTCAGATGAATATTAACAGGGGATACAAGTGAAAGAATTTTTTGTGGAACAAGATTAACGTGAGTACCTGCCTACTCGGCCTAACCTCACGGTGGTCTTACCACCGAGTGAAACTTAGGCGTAGACTAGCGCCCCCATTGTGTAGTATAACAACACTTTACGATTGCCACCAATCGCTATTTGTGTGTGATACAGTCACAATGAGCAGCAATTTATATAATATGGCAAGCCTTTCCAAGGCAAGCCTAGATCCACATTATAACCTCTTGCTTAGGGGTTTGGAGACTATCCAAACTCCGTCTGTTGAGAGTGCAACAGCACACTTGATCGACCTTGCACCTTACCTAAATAAATCGATCTTAAACCACAACCACCACGTGTACCCCCGAAGGGGACCTCACCAATAACCGGTCACAGAGAGGATAGGCTCTCTGTGGGGCCACCGATTCCCGTGGTACCAATCCTTTGGGCACTGGTCGGGCCTCGAAGAGGACCCGTATGTTTTAACACACAGACCTTTTCTTCCAGATTTAGGCTCTAGGAACCCTAGCGTCTGGTGCCCCTATTTTCCCCGAGTGAACCGAGTCAAAGCATTTGCCATTCCTGCAGTAACATTTGGAACCCCCGGGGGTAACAAGTGAAAGAATATAGCTGTCCTCTCTGATAGTCCAGCATCTATTAAGTCACTTTGCTCATACGATTTAAACTCCTGCTAGCTAGCTTGTGAATACCTCTTAAGACTAAATCAATTACGCTGCAGAGTAAGCCTCTGTCGCGAAAGGCAATGAAAAGGCACACGGGCTGGTCAAAAGGGGAACCAACAGACTCTAAGTCGGAAAGGAACCATTTTGCGATAATGAATCAAACAGATTTCTAAAGAACGCCAGGACGGAAATTAAAAACACCAGTAATCGTCACTGGGTCAACTCCTCGTATTAAGACATGCGGAGAAGTCAATTGGGACATTTTTGACAATGAGCACCTACCGGAGTAGATTCTGTGCTTAAGAGGAGAAAACTCTAGAGCGTAGTCTAAAGGTTTGTGTAAAAAGAGATAAGTTTATGTCACAAGAGATACAACCAATGGGATAGGGATGTACCAACACTTAAAACAATTGCATTCCTTAGATTCCTCAGGAAAGTAGTTGCCGCAGTCTCCTGTTTCTCGCCGTTATTATTCTATTCTAACAATTAATTTTAGTAAATTTAATTTTGAATATCATTTGGGATTAACAGCACAGTAAAAATGTATTTAAAACAAGGGATTTTTAAAATTTTTAATAATTGAACCGTTTATTTTGATAGTGTCATAAGTCAGCTTTTCCAAAAAGTCGACAAGTGATAACATTCATTATGCATTAAAATCTATATAAAAAGAAAAACAGTTTCTATTCTCGTTGTAATACAAAAATACATTGCATTCTTTACGAAAGTTTTATGAACGAAAATTGCAACCATTTTAACAAAGTTGTTGTCAAAGGGATATTTTATCTCCTCTTTTTACTGCGAAGAGGTGTATTTTCGCTGCTTGTTTATGTAAAGTTTGATGCTGTGGAAATTGGACATCTGTATTTTTACTTTTATTCGAACCTTAAGGAGTTTATCAAACCTGAATTGTCCTGGTGATTTCATATCCACATTATTGTTGAAGTATAAAAATGATTTTATGGTTTCCCATCTATTACAGGTTATTTTACCACGTACAAATTCTTGGTCAATAAATGTTTTACAATAATGTCTAGATGATGGTTTTAGGCTTTAATAAAGATATAGAAATGACTATGCCTAAACCGGGTGCTGGGGGTTGTGGGTTCGATTTCCATCAAAAAGTCTGGTAGTTTCACCACAACGAGTGAATGTATTCGTTACTATACTCGGTAAAATAAGTATATAATTTTTAATTGTATTGTAACATTTAATAAATAAATAAAATAAAAGTAAATAAAATTATAAATTTTTACGAGTTGTTAAGATGAATTCACTTATAAATTTGGTACCAAGTAATTTCAGTTTTAATTTATTAATTTATAATGTCTAACAGATCGTCGGTAAAAAATAAAAAAAATATAAGTTCTTCAATAAAGTCAAGAACAATTTTCTTTAAAATGGAAAATGTTAATAAGCGGGCTAAAAACCTTATTTTCCATATTCGTCAAAGTCATCTGAGTCGGTATCATCAGTCAGTCTCTGGTAAGTAAAGATGTTCCCTACTATGCTGCTGACTTCGAAAATCTTTATCGACAGTATCAAACGCATGCTTATCATAACTTTGGTCAGCATTACTATGTTCATTAATATATTTTAAAATACCATAAAGGGAAGTTACATCCAATTCTGGAAAATTCATATGTTCATATAATCAATTAATTTTTACCATTGATGTACGAAAAGCCAAATATGGTTCGTCAAATTTGTGGTAGGCCTACTGAAAACAGGATATACAACGAACACATTAAAATAAATGAGCTTAAATCGACTTATCCAGTTATTCATGTTTGCCACAGAAAAATGTTAAAATTTTATTTGATAAATTTGTATGCTGGTCTGGTATCTAGAGTGAATCGTGTGAAATCTATAAATAATATGAAATTGTAGTTGTTAAATGTTGTCGTCATTTGCAATATACTCATACATATATTTTGTGTCATGAAAAATCTATTACTTGGTGGTAGTATTTTTCTATACTACAAACAGAAACAATGTCACGATATCAACGTAAATAAATTCAAATTATATGTTCTTATTAGAACACGCATATAATTACTGACATACTGTGAGCAATGACTGTAACCCTTTTTGTTTTTGTTTGTTTGTTCTCATTATTAATGAATTAAGACGTACTTAAATTAACACGGGTAGAGTAACTTTTTAACTAAAGCGACTATAATACAAAACATCGTTTTCAAAGTTAATGGTTATTGTGTGTTTAAATTTACGAGCATTTTATTGTTTTCTGTTTTATGACAATCGGTATTGTAAAGAAGATTTATTTTAGTAAAACAAGATTTTCAAATGAAATTATTTCAAGTAGTTGTAACATTTTAAAAGCTTTACACTTTTACACTTAAAGTAATTACAAATATATGGCACAGCAAATATAAAAGGGGCACACCTGACTTTTTTTAGAGAAAAACTGATTTTTTTCTAAAAATTATAGCTCTATATTTAACCTTTATCTTTATTATTTAGGCCAATAATTATAACTTGCCAATAGCTAAAGTTAGGATTTTATCGGAGAGATAAGTAGATTTTCCTTATAAAGGCTCGTTAATATAACTTATCTTTAATGTAGGTGATATTTACAGGTTACTTTTAGCATACCTACATATAATAACGAAAAGCTATTACATCTCCGATAATAATGGGCCTTATACTTTTATATTAATCTTTATAAAAAATAAAAAAAATGAAAAGCTCGAGTTCGTACCCTGCCTAAACCTTAGAAAAGTGATTAATTGAATATTTAAATTTCATTATTCGAACTATTTAATATTTATTATTTGCATGTGCAAATGAATTTGTGAATTAAAACCTAAGTTCGTTTCATTATTTTTTCACGAATGAAGTGATTAATTTTAAAGAAAATTTAAATATAGGTATATGTACATATAACGAATGATTTTTTAAGAGCTTGAGAACTTTTTTTTAAAAAAAAACGCATAAAATTTGCAAAATCTCATCGGTTCTTTATTTGAAACGTTAGATTGGTCCATGACATTTACTTTTTGAAGATAATTTCATTTAAATGTTGACCGCGGCTGCGTCTTAGGTGGTCCATTCGGAAAGTCCAATTTTGGGCAACTTTTTCGAGCATTTCGGCCGGAATAGCCCGAATTTCTTCGGAAATGTTGTCTTCCAAAGCTGGAATAGTTGCTGGCTTATTTCTGTAGACTTTAGACTTGACGTAGCCCCACAAAAAATAGTCTAAAGGCGTCAAATCGCATGATCTTGGTGGCCAACTTACCGGTCCATTTCTTGAGATGAATTGTTCTCCGAAGTTTTCCCTCAAAATGGCCATAGAATCGCGAGCTGTGTGGCATGTAGCGCCATCTTGTTGAAACCACATGTCAACCAAGTTCAGTTGTTCCATTTTTGGCAACAAAAAGTTTGTTAGCATCGAACGATAGCGATCGCCATTCACCGTAACGTTGCGTCCAACAGCATCTTTGAAAAAATACGGTCCAATGATTCCACCAGCGTACAAACCACACCAAACAGTGCATTTTTCGGGATGCATGGGCAGTTCTTGAACGGCTTCTGGTTGCTCTTCACTCCAAATGCGGCAATTTTGCTTATTTACGTAGCCATTCAACCAGAAATGAGCCTCATCGCTGAACAAAATTTGTCACATTTGAACATTTCGAACCGAACACTGATTTTGGTAATAAAATTCAATGATTTGCAAGCGTTGCTCGTTAGTAAGTCTATTCATGATGAAATGTCAAAGCATACTGAGCATCTTTCTCTTTGGCACCATGTCTGAAATCTCACGTGATCTGTCAAATACTAATGCATGAAAATCCTAACCTCAAAAAAATCACCCATTACATATATTGATTTATAGATAGTTTTAACTGAAACATATCGGTACTTTTAAATATATTGGTACAGTATATAGATCTATTTCTTTTTATTTACCTGCTCCTGATGGGTAACTGTCTAATAGTTATATATATGTATATTTATATATACATACGTATATTCCTGCATCTTATTTATTTAAATAGATTTATTCCCACAAGAGTTTAAAACAATATTATTTATACTTTATAATAAGAAACTTTGTTTGTTAAAATATGTAATATAAAATATACCTTTGCTTTTTAATTTAAAATATTTTGTGAAAAATAGAAAATAAGTTTAGTTTTTGAATTGGTTTTGGTTTGTGAACGTTTATTTAAATAAAATCGTTTTTTATAAAAATAAAATAAAATTAGTTTTAAAAAAAATTAAAACTAAAACTGGCGCAGTCGGTAGGATACCCGAGTATCCTTTTGAAATAGTATAAGCGGAAATTATACTAAAAAAAAAAAAAAAAAAAAAAAAAGGATATCAGACATTTTAATGTCTTAAAGGGTATTCGAAAGTAAAAAAAAAAAACGAAATAAACATTATAGTAATTCAAATAATTTATCCTGCGAATCCTACGGGACCCTCCAGGATATAACTGAAAAAAAAACTAAATAAAAGAGTGAACTTGTGAACTGTGACCAATCAAAAATCAAAACTCAAAAAAAAATTAAACCAAGACATTTAAACAAAACATTTAAAAAAAATTAAATAAAATTAAATAAAATTTTGACATATAAAATTTTTGAAAAAATTGAAATAAGAGAAAAAATTAAATAAAATTTTAATATACAAAATTTTCAAAAAAAAATTGAAATAAAAAAATTTTAAAAGGAAAGACTAATTTTACAATGAATGAAAAATATTTTGAAAACTGAATTTAGAACATTGATGTTGCTGAAAAAAATTTAACACAGAAGTGAAAAAAAAATTAAATTTTTATATTAAAAATTAAATAAAGTTAAATAAAAAATAAACAGTGAGTGAAAAATATTTTGAAATCAATGAATGAAAAATATTTTGAAAACTGAATTTAAAACATTGTCGTTGCTGAAAAAAATTTAACACAGAAGAAGTGAGGTGAGATGCTTTTAATCTTGACATTCAAATTGTAAGCTAACCCAATGGATTTATGAAAGTGAATAATTTAATTTAAAAATTGGCAAGATAGAAAATAAAATATAAACATAAAAATAAAAAGACAAGTTAAAATAAAATTTTAAGAAAAATTAACTTAAAAAATTTTAATAAAAACTGTAATAATAATAAAAGTGGTTAAATTAAAGACGATAAAAGAAAAATTAAAATTGGTATGTGCATGTGTATGTGAAAAAATAAGTAAATTAAATTAAAAAGGATTAAATTTAATTAAAGCAATTAGAATAATCCTGCGATTCCTACGGGACCCTCCAGGATACATTTATAAAAAATTACAAAAATCCAAAAAACTCAAATTAATTAAAAAAAAGAAAATTTTTGTGAGTCCTTTTACTTTTAATGAAAAAGGCTTAAAAATATAAAAACGATGTAAAAAAGATATAAAAAACAATATAAAAATATAAAAAAAACAATATAAATAAAATTTTAAAGGATAATATAAAAATATATAATTTGAAAAAGAGAAACATTACAAAAGGAAAGGATATTAAGAAGAAGAATTTTTTTTAAGGTTTAAAGAAAATTTTACAAAAAACTTAAATAAATAAAATCAACTTCAAGTAGCCAAAGAGAAGAAATTGGATAACAAATGAATTGCCTAGAGAATTTATTGGGTTTAAGGAGTTAAAGGAGATTGGATAACGAATGAATTGCCTAGAGAATTTATTGAGTTTAAGGAGTTAAAGGAGCAGCTACGAGTACAAACTTACTTTAAGTATTATTATTTTTATTATCTTTTAAATAAATTAATGTTAGCAATTAATCTTATTAATTAAATTTTTATTATCTTTTAATTAAATTATTTAATTAAATAAAATAATTAATAATTTATTAAATTACAATATTTGATAATTATATACTTTATATTTTGTGTTAAATTTGTGCTAAAAAAAATAATTCTTAAAATATGATGTTATTAAATAATTTTTATTTATAAACAAATAATTGTATAAATACACAAATTTGTGCCTTTTTTGACTTCGTTAAAGAATTATTTTTGCGTTTGAAGAATATTACATCCTTTTAAAAAATGGCTCAAGAAGGTATTGCATTAAATATTTTATCTTTAAGTCCGATTGAATTAATTGGGAAATTACCTGAATTTTCTGGCGACA
This sequence comes from Phasia obesa, assembly GCA_949628195.1. Lineage (NCBI taxonomy): Eukaryota > Metazoa > Arthropoda > Insecta > Diptera > Tachinidae > Phasia > Phasia obesa. The sequence continues at coordinate 80,853,855 of OX451219.1, read as the reverse complement.
AAAAAGATTTGTATACCTTTATCTCATTAGTTGATAGAATAAACCCACTTTTCGTTCAATATGATGAACAATCGCAACTTTTCTTTATAGATTTGATTAAAAATAAATGTAAGGGCAAAGCCAAAGAGGCTATTGAAATTAATTTTCATGTACAAACGTGGAATGATATCAAGAATATCTTATGCAATTATTTTGGGGAATATCAGAGCGTGGAGAAGCTTTTTGATAATCTTCGTTCTGTAAGTTTTAGAACAAATGTCATTGACTTTTACAATGAAATAAAGGATAAACTTCGTAGTTTAAGTAATAAAACAGTCTTGGAGTTAGGAATAAATTCAGATAGTGAGCAGATTGGTAGAAACAATATGAAAACTGCTCTTGATATTTTTAAAGCAAAAATTCCTGAACCTATGAAAACGGTATTAGCGTGTAGGAATCCAGTAAGCCTAGAGGATGCAATGAACATTCTTTTTACATCTGGGTATGGAAATTATGGAGATAATGGCAGGAATAATAGTTATAATAAAAATTTGAATCGATCTACAGTAGATAGAAATTTGAATAAATTTGGGAATATTAATAATAATGGAAATTTTAACGGGTATAAAGGTAAATATAACACTTACCGGAATAGTAATTACGTTCCGAATAATAATTACAATCAGAATTACAAACACGCATCTTCAAATATAAATCAAACTTCTTTTTCTAATCAATCTATTCCAGAACCAATGGATATTAATATGATACGGAAAAATAATTTTAATAATTTTTCAAATACTTCAGTTGTAAAAAATGGGAGGAATTTCAATTCGTGTTACCAAAATCCTCCTCGTAAATTATCAAGACCACAGCCTAGGAGAAATGTTAAGTCCGAAAATAATTTGTATAACGTCGGAAAAAGTTCGTGTGAATCAAGTATTGGTGACGTTCAAAACCGATTTCAAGATTCACATCATTTAAACGTTTCGGCTGATAATAATTTATTACAAAATTTTCGTTTTCAAGCCTCTCCCGACAATTACCTCATATAGTATTAAAAAAACGTCTTAAATTTATAATTGATACAGGGGCCACCCACTCAATAGTAAATCCAGGCTTATGCAATCCAAAATGGAGAATTAATTCTACAAATTTAATGTTAAAAACTCTCCAAAATGAAGTTTTGGCAAATACTGTTTATAAAGTGCCAATGTTTTCTGAATTGGGTGATGAAAATGAGAGTATTTATTTAATAGAATGTAAATTCCATGACAATTACGATTGAATCATTGGAAACGATATACTGCGAAAATATAAAGCCGTTGTAGATTATGAAAGAAATGAACTCAATGTAAATGGTAAAATTTTACCGTTGTTGTTTTTAGGGTTTCGAAAGATATTGTTGATCACTAATGTTGAGTGTGGACTTGTTCATATAGCGGAACAGCGAGATGATATTGGCGAGTCTATTGTTACAGAAGGTATTTACAATGCAAAAAATTTTAAAGTTGAAGTAGAAACTTCAGCTAAATGTCCTAACATTATTTATCTAACTGAGTATAATTCGTGGCCAGTTACGCGCGATAATTATCATTTAGTTGATACTAATTTGTTAAAGGAAAATTTTTGTGAGGCAGCTTTATTGGAAAAAGTGAGAATTAATCATTTAAATGCAGAGGAAAAACTCAACTTAAAAACCATTTTAAATGATTATGAAGAACTTTTTCACGTAACAAATTCAAACTTAAGTTTTACAAATGCAATAAAGCATAGAATAATTACCAGAGATGAAATACCCGTATTTTCAAAAAATTATAGATATCCTTACGTTCATAGGGATGAAGTTAAAAAACAAATCCAGGAAATGTTGACTAGTAAGATAATACGACCGTCGAATTCCCCTTATTCCGCTCCTATATGGATAGTTCCAAAGAAAGATGATGCTAGTGGAATTAAGAAATGGCGGCTTGTTGTGGATTATAGGAAACTTAATGAGAAGACAATAGATGATCGATTTCCTATACCAAATATTGATGAGATTCTCGATAAGCTGGGAAGAAGTATGTATTTTACTACATTAGACTTGGCTAAAGGATTCCACCAAGTGGAAATTGACGAGAAAGATATTCATAAGACGGCATTCTCTGTCGAAGGAGGCCATTATGAGTTTACTAGAATGCCTTTTGGGCTTAAAACGGCCCCAGCCACATTTCAAAGGCTAATGAATAGTGTTCTTGGAGATTTAGTTAATAAAGTTTGCTTAGTATATATGGATGATATAATTGTTTATTCAACTTCTCTTCAAGAGCATATAAACTCACTGCGTCTTGTATTTAACAAATTAAAAGCTGCAAATTTGAAGATCCAAGTCGACAAGTGCGAATTTTTGAAGAGAGAGACGGAATTCTTGGGCCATGTTGTAACGGAAAAAGGTATAAAACCCAATGCAAAGAAAGTGGAGTGTGTAACAAATTATCCTTTGCCAAAAACTCAAAAAGAAATAAAGCAATTCTTGGGTCTTAGTGGCTATTATTATTTATAAAAGACTATTCAAGAATAGCAAAACCCATGACCAAATATTTAAAAAAGAATGTTAAGATAGATACGAGTGACTTTGAATATTTGGAGAGTTTTAAAACGTTGAAATTGCTTTTAACTAATGATCCAGTTTTGGCTTATCCTAATTTTAACAAGAAATTCGTTTTAAACACTGATGCAAGTAATTTTGCTCTAGGGGCGGTACTTTCGCAAGACAACCACCCTATTTGTTATGCAAGTAGAACATTGAATCAGCATGAAGTTAATTATAGTACAGTTGAGAAAGAGCTGTTGGCAGTAGTGTGGGCTGTAACATATTTTCGTCCATACCTGTTTGGAAGAAAGTTTATAATACAGACAGATCACCAGCCATTGCAATGGCTTGTCTCTATTAAAGAACCAAATTCGAAGTTGGTAAGATGGAGATTAAAACTAGAGGAATATGATTATGAAATTATGTACAAACGAGGTGCAGATAATAAAAATGCGGATGCATTATCCAGAATACAACCACAGATTAATATTTTACAAAAATCAAATTTAATTTCTACTAGCAGTTCTCACCTCAATATTTACAAAAATCAGTTCGTTTTTAAAAAATCAAATTCTGTTTCGCTTAAAATAGAAAATAAAGTAATTTTTAAAAATAATAGGAAAATTATAAGTATAAATAATTTCAATGAAAATATAATGATAAAACTCATTAAAGATCATTTTCATCCTAAAAGAGTAAATGCAATTTTTATTGAGGATGGTTTAACCTATGAACTTTTCAAAGAGACTGTTTGCAAGTATTTTAAACAAAATTCTGTTTTAAAAATAGCAAAATGCTGCATTTGTCTTAATGATGTTTCAGATGAAAATGTCCTAAGTGAAGTTATTAAGCAAGAGCATGAAAGAAATAATCATCGTGGCATTAATGAAAATTTTGAACAACTTAAAGGAAGAATATATCATCCAAAACTCAAGGTGAGAATACAACAATTTATAAACAGTTGTCATATCTGTAATTTGGAAAAATATGATCGCAATCCAGTAAAACAAAAATTCAAAATTACTGAAACTCCTGACAAGCCTGGTCAGGTTGTTCACGTAGATGTTTTTTATTGTTTAGATAAAACTTTATTTCTAACAGTTATTGATAAGTTCTCGAAATTCGCTCAAGCAATAAAGATACAGAATAGGACTTGGGTGGAATTCAAGAGGGCATTAATTCGGTATAAGAGTATTGTAGGCACCATTGGGAAAATCGTAACTGACAATGAGTTAGGTTTCAAAGCGTTGCCATTGAATGAATTCTTAAAGGAAAATAATATTGAAATTCATTTTATTTCGAATAATAATCACACATCTAATTCAGATGTGGAACGCCTTCATAATACTATGAATGAACACATTCGTTTACTTAGACATGACCCGAATAGAGATAGTGATAGTGTTGAAGAAAAAATTTACAAAGTAATTACCTTTTACAATAACACGATTCATTCAACCACAGGTTGCAGACCTATTGATTTTCAAAACGGTTCCATAGGGGCACAAGAATATCCAAGAATAAAACAAAAAATTATAGCATTAAAGGAAAAATCGATTTCAAAGCTAAATCGCTTCCGTAAAGAAAGTGAAATTCAAACTGGTCAAATTTATATAAAGAGTGATAGAGGGGGAAAAAATCATGCAAAATTTAGGAAGATTTCTGTAGACCGTTTTGATAATGATCATGTAATAAGTCGAACAGGGCACAAATATTATAAATCTCATATAAAAAGAAAAAAGAAATATATTTCTTGTGTGGAATAAGTTTGGAAGATAATGTTTTATGTTTAACAAAATAATAACATTTTGAATATAAAGTTCCTCGGAGCGTCAATTTAATAATGGGGGAGTTATATATATGTATATTTATATATACATACGTATATTCCTGCATCTTATTTATTTAAATAGATTTATTCCCACAAGAGTTTAAAACAATATTATTTATACTTTATAATAAGAAACTTTGTTTGTTAAAATATGTAATATAAAATATACCTTTGCTTTTTAATTTAAAATATTTTGTGAAAAATAGAAAATAAGTTTAGTTTTTGAATTGGTTTTGGTTTGTGAACGTTTATTTAAATAAAATCGTTTTTTATAAAAATAAAATAAAATTAGTTTTAAAAAAAATTAAAACTAAAACTTCTAATCTATCTATTTCACCAAGCCAATTTTGTAACTTCTAACACTTTTGAAATTATAACTCTTTTGAACATTACGTAGTGGACGATAGATATTCTAAAAGCTTCAAGTAAACTTATGCATCTCTTATCTTCAAGAAGTTACGTGTCTAATTTATTTAAAATAATCCTTTTGGAAAAAGCACCTAATTATAAAAATTTTGAAAATTTAATTATTATTAGTCGAACTGTTTATGTATTACATACAATGAAATTTTATAATCAAGTTTAAGTTCGTTTTTATTCTCTCTAAGAAAGAATTAATTAAATTACAGATTAGGTGATAATATTAAAGATAAATTGGGAAAATTTAATTTTTAGACACCAGCACGAGCGGAATGCACATTTTCTAGACAGCCACGTCCGTCATCAGCACTCTTGTATCTAATCTACTTAGGGTAGTGTTTTAGTTGTAAGCATCATCTATTTAACCAACCAAACCCAGATAAAGGAATACGAGAAAACTTGTATTCAATTATCAATCGTCAGTTGGTGAGAACGAATTTTCTTTCTAATGCGTTATGAGAATTAATCTTTTTGTGACAAAAAAAAAAAATGTTTTATTTGAATAAAACCTAAACCAGGAAAAGACAACAAAAAAGTAGATTCATACAGGCCTGTAAGCCTTTTATCAAATATGTCAAAGCTCTTTGAGAGGATTTTAGCCGACCAAGGATGTATTCCCAACCATCAATTCGGCTTCGAACAAATTTACAGGTTAGTCAACTTAGTTAAGAAGACCTTTGAAGAAAGAAAATACTGCTTTTTTATTCTCCATCATTCGATAAGGTATGACTCACTGGCCTAATATACAAGTTAAAACTGAATTTTCCCGTAAACTTACCAAAGCTGTTGGATAGTTATTTAACTGACCGAAAATTTTTTGTGAAAAAAGGAAATTTTGTAAGCTTACCTGAGCCAATTGAAGCCGGGATTCGCCAGGGTAGTATATTGGGACCCATTTTATACTTGTTGTATACTTCAGATATGCCAACTAGTGACCGAGTCCACACATCGACATTTGCTGACGACAAGGCTTTTTTAAGCATCACGATATTTACCATGACCATGTATTAAATTTAACTGGTCCGCCAAATAACTTCTTTTTTTTTGAAAATGCTATAAAAAAAAGTACTGAATATTTTCTAAAATTTCTTTTTTTATTTGAAAGTACAATCCTTCCGGTTAATAATTTAATATAATTTCATTCAAATGGCTCCCTCGGCTGGCCATGCAGTAGCCTACACGATGGGTCCAATTTTAAAGCACATTATCTATTGTGTGCAGCTGAATTTCACCAATGGCTTCACGAATATTGTCCTTTAAAGCGTCAATTTTCTCTGGCTTGTCGGCGTAACACTTATCTTTGACGGCAGCCCACAAATAATAATCCAACGGTGTCAAATCGCAGCTCCGAGCTGGCCAAACGACATCAGCTCTGCGGCTAATAATGGGATCTTCAAAAACAGGGCGCAAAACATCGCGTGTAGCTTCGGCTGTGTGTCACGTAGCGCCGTCCTGTTGAAACCAAATGTTGCCAATATCCTCTTCTTTAATTTTTGTGAACAAAAATTCGTTCAACATGGCCCGATAACGATCGCCATTGACTGCAACGGCCACTCCTTGCTCATTTTCGAAGAAAAATGGCCCAATTATGCCTCTGGACCAAAATCCGCACCAAACAATGACTCGTTTTGGGTGCATCGGCTTTTCAATGTATGCGTGCGGGTTTTCTGTGCCCCAAATGCGTCAATTTTGCTTGTTTACATATCCGCCAAGATCAAAATGAGCTTCCATTGAAAAGATGATTTTTTTGGAAAAATCGACATGTTCTGTAAGTCAATATTTCTCCATATTCCTTCAGCGGAAGTATTAAACTAATTATCTGTCAAATCAGACATGAGCTAAGTGTTACTATTCACGAAATAAGCACTAGTTGAAAAAAAAAACTTTAGATCGCGGACCCTTTACAACAATGGTTGAAGAAATGGAGAATAAAGGTGAATGAACAATAATGTACTCACATAACTTTCACACGGCGTGGGGAATCGTAACCCTCTATTCGCATAAATAACCAAACGATACCTCAGCTTTTAGACGTGCAATAGAATTAAAGTTAACACAAATTCAAAACAAAGTTAAAAGAAGTCTAACCAAACTGGCTTATTGGTAGAAATTCTACTCTCGCCTTAGATTGCAAACTTTTATTGTACAAGTCAATTCTAAAACCAATTTGGTGTTATGGGATTCAGTTATAGGGCACTGCCTCAGCTAGCAATGTAGAAAAAATACAAAGGCGTCAAAATAAAATAAAGCGAAATATGCAGTAACGTATTTGAAGAAGCTTGAAATACATCCAAATCCACTGGCCCGACACTTACTAAATGAATGGTTACATTCGTCTAAGCAGTAGGACATTGCTTCTCTCGTCCCGCAAATGATAGCAGCAACCGTGAAACAAACAATTCTTTTGTCTAGCACTGGCTGGACGTAACAAGTATATTTATTTTAGACTTAAGATATGAGTAATTATTGTTAGTTCAAATTTATTGAAGATGCAATAAATAATATGAAGAAAAAATTTAATAAAACACATTTTGGTATTTCCCCCAAAATGAGATAACGCACACAAATGTCTTTAAGATACCCCCAGTACAATTTGGATGTCATTTAGGTTTTACTTTAAATAAAAGCCATACATCTTGAGTATTTCTAATCTTTAATTGAAGTTTTTCTTCATACTTTCACCCTCTTAAAACAATTTTAAAATTGAAAAAAATTATTAGTTTAATAATTAAGAAGGTACAATTAAAATTTGAATGTCTGATGCTTCAATCTTAATTTTTAATTAGTTACATTTCTCCAAATGCTATTATGTTTGTTTAACAATTTCCTCAGTCGCAGGTATGTCGCAATATGGTGGTATTATGACATAATCATAATTGTTATTGTGATCTTGTTTCTGAAGAAATATTTTAAATTCAAATATTTAAATGCAAGATAATTGATAAAGAAAACATAAAAGTATAAAGTTACAAATTTCCCTTGGCATTTTATGTTTTAAACCACAAACATTTCTCAATTGTGTCATTTTATTGTTTACAAGAAAATATTTTTATGAATAGAAAGAAAATATATTGTTTTTCGATTTCTTTTTTAATTAAATTTTATTATGTGTTTATAATGGTCTTTATGATTTATGATTAATGCCCCAATTTATAAAAAATATTGTTACAAAAATAAGAAAAATAAAATTTGCTGGAATAACTGCTGATAAGTTTGTGTCTTAAGTCTTTTGATTTACGTTTTAAACTTTTGTTTATTTTAATGAAACTCATTATTTATAAGTTTGTATTTTTAAAAATATTTAAATAAAAAAACTTTCATAACAATCGAAAACAAAACCAACAAAAAAGTTAAGCAATAATAAATGCAACCTTAAGTATTTATGATTAAATTGAAATAAAAAAAATGTGATGTAATAATATTAATACTCGTATATTTTAAAACAAAGTAAGTTACTATGCTTTAGCTTTAGGATAACCTTTAAATCAGATTTTTACCAGCATTTTGTATTCGCCATATAGGGGTCAAATACTGAAACCATTATTTATGAAGCAAATAATTGTGGTCTATGGCTGCATGCTCCTTGTAGGAACTACGGGAACTTATATACAATTAATTTTTATTAAAAATTGAAGGGTGTTCCCCAGATATCGCCAATTTAAGGAATTTGTCCTTCTCTTCTAGCCTCTTTGAGGGTTATAATGGAATCTCCTAATAAAGCTAAGAAGCCAAAGAATAATGTTAAATGTCACCTTTGTTTTGAATTTAATAAAAGGAAATCTCTGTTCAGATTTTTTTATAAGCAATATTTCTTTTAATGTTCCACGTCGTCTATCGCCAATTAAAGTATTCAGAGCGAATTATGCTACCTCTGACCCGTTTTTAAGAGTGTTATCTAATTTTATATTTAAATAAATAAATTATATGAATTTTTTTGGAACTATTTTTGAATTAATAAATTAATTATTTAGGCTTAAGTTCTTAATTATAAAGAGATAAAGAAGAATTAGACACCAGCAAAGCAGAATGCATTTTCTAGACAGCTACGTCTGTCATCAGTACTCTTCGTATAGTAGTTTAACTTGTTATTAATTTTCTATTTAAACAAACTTATCAAAGAAATAGAATATGAGAAATTTTTAATTTTACATTATATTTCATAGGAGATAGAGCTTTGTGAAATTGTTTTACACTTTTAAACATTATTTCTTTTTTATATTATACTACCAAGCAAACATTTTTTCTTTATTTTTATTCTCTTTATATATTTTATTTTATTTGAAAATGGTATATATCTGTCTTACAACAATTAGATATTTTTGTTTTACAAATGTATATTTTTGATTATTAACACAATAGTGTTGATGTTAACAATGTTAAAGCCGTGCCCGCTCTGTGAAATTATATGAATTTTATTTATTTTCTTAAGCGTTCGATGAGGTTTGGCATAAAGGCTTAATAAATAAATAAGTTAAAGCAAAACTTGCCTAAAACTTTCTTATAGAAGGAAATTGTTTAAGATCGTCTCAGCAAATTGATGCCTGGACGCATTTTACACTTGTAGTATACTTCAGAGACGCCAACTATAAAGTGATTCCACTTATTGATATTTGCTGACGACACAGCATTTCTAAGCATTCATGAAAGTTTCCAAGTATCATCTCGATATTTGCAGGACCATATGTTTGTAAAAGAAGTTGAAGGAATGGAGAATAGAGGAGTTTACTCATATAACAATTACACTTCTTAAGAATTAATATCAGCGTATTGAAATAAATAAACAAATAATACCGCAACTCTTGGAGTTCAGAAACCATTGAATATTTTGCTTTGGCATGAATTTTGGAAGATTAATATGTTGAAAACATGAAAAATAAAATTGATTATTAGTAAAAACTTTACCAGGGGTGAAAGGAGCTTCTTCTGAGGAATTGTCTAGAGGGGGTTGAATCCACATATTTTATAAAACCCGAAAAACCATGCTGAACATTTTTCCTGCTTCGTTTTGTAGTCATGCACTTAACCACTACACCAGATGTATATTTTATATTTACATTTCTATAAACGAAATAACAAGAAACGAAATAATCAAGAAGATAACCTTATTAAAAAAATTAAAGGTCTTGATGATGGTTTTTCTGGAGTAGCCGGAATATTTTTTTATTTTACTAAGGCTTTTGACCTGGTAGATCATCAGATAATGCTACATAAATTAAAGTGTTATGGTGTTGAGGATCGTGAACTTTTGTTGTTTGAAAGTTATTTTACAAACAGAGTTTTGTTGGTTTGGTTAAATATGGTGTGCCGCAGGGAAGTGGACTAGGGTCGCTATTATTCTCAATATATTTAAATGATATGAAAAATCTTAACTTAAGTGGTCAGCTGTGTATGTTTGCTGATGATGTATGTGTGTTATATCCATATAAGTATGCTTTGATACTCAAAATACAAATTGAAAGAGATGCTTCACTAATTTTCGAATTTGCGAGGTTGAATCGATTATTGCTCAATCTAATTCGCTTTAGACCACATTCTTTAAGTATTAACAACAATTTTAATGTATATGTAGACGGGAAAGTCGTGCATGAAACCCATTCGGTTAAGTATTTAGGAATTTATCTTCAAAGTAACTTATCGTGGGATCTGCATATAAATGATGTAAAACGGAAGATAGCTCCAGCAATTGGAATTTTATACAAAATGAAAAACAAACTGGAAAAGAGATCAAAACTGATGATATATCAATCCTTGATTCAATCTCACTTAAATTATTTGGCCATTATACATATAGGCTTACAATAAAAATAATACACTACTTAAATCTCTTCAATGTATGCAAAACAAAGCGTTAAAAATTATATATAATTTACCGCTGTTGTATTCAACTATTCCTTTATATAAGGAAGTTAGCAAAACAATATTAACAATTTATGGGTTGCATAAATACCGAGTTTTAATGTTTGGTTTTAAATGTATAAATAATATTGGTTACCACACTATACCCTTTACGCAAAATTAAAAATAACTTTTAATACCCGAAACAGAACAAATTTTAGAATTCCTAGATGCAGGTTAGAAACAACCAAGCACCGAATAGATTATATTGGTGGAATAAAATTTAATAACTTGCCGCCAGCTTTAAAACAAGTAGATCGAATTTCCATTTTTAAATCCTCTTGTAAAGAATACTTACTTAATAAAATTGAGACGCTTTTAATGTAATTTTTATTAAACTTTTATAAAATTTTTAATATAATGGGTGATTTTTTTGAGGTTAGGATTTTCATGCATTAGTATTTGACAGATCACGTGAGATTTCAGACATGGTGCCAAAGAGAAAGATGCTCAGTATGCTTTGACATTTCATCATGAATAGACTTACTAACGAGCAACGCTTGCAAATCATTGAATTTTATTACCAAAATCAGTGTTCGGTTCGAAATGTTCAAATGTGACAAATTTTGTTCAGCGATGAGGCTCATTTCTGGTTGAATGGCTACGTAAATAAGCAAAATTGCCGCATTTGGAGTGAAGAGCAACCAGAAGCCGTTCAAGAACTGCCCATGCATCCCGAAAAATGCACTGTTTGGTGTGGTTTGTACGCTGGTGGAATCATTGGACCGTATTTTTTCAAAGATGCTGTTGACGCAACGTTACGGTGAATGGCGATCGCTATCGTTCGATGCTAACAAACTTTTTGTTGCCAAAAATGGAACAACTGAACTTGGTTGACATGTGGTTTCAACAAGATGGCGCTACATGCCACACAGCTCGCGATTCTATGGCCATTTTGAGGGAAAACTTCGGAGAACAATTCATCTCAAGAAATGGACCGGTAAGTTGGCCACCAAGATCATGCGATTTGACGCCTTTAGACTATTTTTTGTGGGGCTACGTCAAGTCTAAAGTCTACAGAAATAAGCCAGCAACTATTCCAGCTTTGGAAGACAACATTTCCGAAGAAATTCGGGCTATTCCGGCCGAAATGCTCGAAAAAGTTGCCCAAAATTGGACTTTCCGAATGGACCACCTAAGACGCAGCAGGTCAACATTTAAATGAAATTATCTTCAAAAAGTAAATGTCATGGACCAATCTAACGTTTCAAATAAAGAACCGATGAGATTTTGCAAATTTTATGCGTTTTTTTTTAAAAAAAAGTTCTCAAGCTCTTAAAAAATCACTCGTTATTTATGTATATGATAAGCTACTTTTTTTTAACATATACATATTTTATTTGTACAGTTATCTTTTAAATTATTTTGCCAAGTTGCCTCAATAATGCCTTTATGGCACTGACGCCAAATTCAAATTTGTAATAATGAATTTTGTCCAAATAAAATATGCAGCTATATAAGTAGTTGCAAAAAAAAACAATCGATTTTTTATACAAATCATAAGAAAACCTAATAGAATCAAAAAGTTTTTCTCTATGGATTGTTTTTGTGTGTCAAAAATGAGTAAAAAAAATTGTGAAAAACAAGTTTTCTTTTTGATTTAATGGGATTTCCAACACATTTTTCGAGACTCAATTCTGATAATTGTTTATGAAAGTAGCCCCGAAAAGAAAAACTTCTGCATCATTCGTTTGGCCATGGTACATCAAATAATAATTTAAAAATTAATTTGAAGTTAGTAAGTATCGTATAGGGGAATTTGTCACGCTCTTTTGTTTGTCATAACTCGAGAACCACTAGTCCGAATAAACTCAAACAAATTTACAAAAATTAAGAATTACAATTAATCTGTTCATACAACATTTCGCTACATAAGCAACATTTTCGCAGTTATAAGTAAATGTATGAAGAAAAAACGATTTTTTGCCTAAAAAATTGAAATTTTTATTTTTAATTCTTTATTTTTTGATTTTTTTAATTTTTTATTTTTAATTAAAAGTGAATAACAATAAAACATATAATATATTTCAATATGGAAAATAACAAGTGCCTAAAATTGTATAATTTTTTACGTTTGTGGTCATATCGTCCCAAAAAGAAGGCAAATTCCCATATACGATACTTATAAACTTCAAATTAATTTTAAATTGTTATTTGATGTACCATAACCAAACGAATGATGCAGAAGTTCTTCTTTTTGGGGCTACTTTCATAAACAATTATCAGAATGGAGTCCCGAATCAATCACCTCAAAAATGTTGTACTGTGTTATTGATAAAATTAAAAAGATTTACCACATGAAAATAATAAGGAATCCCTTTGAAAATATCTTCGTTTCTTTCTGCTGGCATACTCCTTAGCGTAAAAACATATCATAGAGAAAATCTTTTTGATTCTATTAGGCATTTTTGGCTCTGTGTATAATTCGATCCTAAAACTTATATGGGGTTATGGAGTTCAATTAAGAGGTACTGCTTTAGGTTGCCACTTGCGGTTGATTACAACTGGTCTCTGGTTTATAAAAAGTTCAAATTTCTACAATAATCTTAAAGGCCAGGATTCACTATCCTGTCAATTCAATAACAAAAAAATCTGACAGAATTCTGTCATACTCAAAAGATCGTTTAAAAATGGCATTGAAGATGCCACACTATTATACAAAAAAGATTTTGCAACTATGATCGAATGGAAAAAGATATTTTTTGAATTATTTCAAAATATTATTAAATCGTGCAAACCTGGCAAAATGTATGTCACACACATACACTTCTAATCCACACTATCATACTTTTTGAGCACACATGCTATATATATATAGATCGAACGACTGAGTACGACAGTGAATCGTGACCTTAACGTGCCCTTTTTCAATGGTTCAAAAACGTTTTATGTTGGAAATTACTCGGTAGCTCCTGAACGACTAAAGATGTCTTAATTATTGTTCACAGATGTAAAGCAGAGGGGTTTCTGATTGGAGTTGCTGACAGTTGGCCCTCTAGTGTGAAGGGGGGCATGTGGGAAAGCCTCCGAAATTGGGTACCTCGGCAAACATTTTTATTTGCAATGTCATAAAAACTTTATAACATTTTTTTGAATTTTAATTGTGCCTAGATGTCTAGGTTATCTCTTTTAGTATGGAATTAGAATTGACTTAGAATTTTTTTTTTTAATTTCATGAGCTACAGAATTGTTTTCTTAAGAACATTATGCTATTACGTATACTACTAAATGTTTGTGGTTACATTCGACTAGGGAAAAAGAAGGACTTTAGAGAAATGAATCCAAAGTGATAATAGCACCCATGAAAATATTTTTTTGTCAGTTAATTTGTTAGACGTTAGATATAAATAATTATTATAAGTTCAATGATATTTCAATGTTTTAAGTGATTTAAGGTTCATATTCCACCAAAGACTTCACCATATCGGTTGCTGTTACGGTAACGTTCGCTAAAATGCTCGATAAGTTAAGTTAGAATATAATTTGTAATATTTAATAAAATGAAAAATAAATAACAAATTTATAATACGATAAATAAGTGAAAAACATTAAATAACAAACGACCATACTATAACTTTAAAACCTTAGGCTGATGTCACTGTGCGCGCTACAAGCGAAGCTATAATACTACGCTAGAACACGCTATAAATCACTGCATGCGTTTTACTTATGACTTCGCTCAAAACATGTAAGAGTGAGAGTGAAGCTTGATGTTAGTTCATGCTACAAATCAGGTTGTGTAATGGTTTGTAGCGGGTAGTAGCACGTTGTAGCTTCTACTGTTTTGTTTGTTTATTTTTGATTTTTTTTTATGTATTTTTAATATGGGTTTGACATTCTGAAATTAAAATTTATTTAAAAAAAAAATTAAAATAAACTGTATTTCGATACGGAAATTTAATTTCAGAAGTATTTACACGTCCTGTGATGAATCAAATAACAGGACAGGAACTCGCTATTTTTCGTTGCAAAAAATGCATTAAAAGTATTAATTAACATGTAAAATTCTTTGCCTGAATCTATCGCAAAACATTGAAAATTTTTATAAAAAAAAAATCACTTTGCTCAACATATCATGCACTCTGACATCTTGTAGCATTGATATAGCATGAACTATTATCGTTTCTAGCTTCGTTTCCCTTGTAGCGTACACTCTGACATCAGCCTTAGAATTAAAAAAACAAAAACTAAATTGAAATTGAAATTAAAAAAAGGCACGTTTATCTAATTATTTTTTATGTCCAGAATTTTTTGCTTTCACAGCTATTGTGTGTTTTTTTTGACTAATAAAAAATATGCCTTTTCATATTACAAAATATTTAAGATGACAAAACGTTTTAATTTTTTTTTTTAATCATAAAAAATTCAAAAATAAATTTCTTTAAAACAGCTTAAAGCTGCTGGATTTGACTGTGAGTTGTATTAAATCGTCTTCATTTTCCAATTTATTTTTTTACCTTAAAGAATTTTTACCAATTTCGAGTTTTATTTTATTAAATATGTCAGACCTACAAAGACTTCACAATAAATACCTAAAGGTTTAAAGCAAATAATTAAATCACCTACGGAAACCATCTGTCTAACAAAAAAATGTTATGAAGTCGATTTAATCGTGGTAAAACTTGTTAAGATTAAAAATTTTGAAAAATTTCAAAACTTTAAGAAATGTCATGAAAACAACTAATAAATATTAAAAAAAAAATATGTAATATAAATGACCAAATCTGAACAAACATTTAAGTAAAAGTAATCACCGTTAATTTAACAAAAAAAAAATACCACGCATTTTTATCACCAATATGGTGCCTTTGACGTAATAATATGCTATAAAAACATCCCATGCGGCCTAAGATTTAATAAAAGATGTAAAAAATAGAACCAACCCACATACATTCATACACGCACACATTCATCAATTTGTAATGATTAGCCTGCGGTAAATATAAGGCCTTCTAGAAGGCCTTTTTATTTGTTCTTTAGTATGCACAAAGGCTTCTTTCTATTCGCGTTCCATACTTACATACATCTTTTTTTCACAGGTTGTCATTGCGAAGCAGACCTTCCAATTTCGCTCCTGTTTTTAATTGTTCCAGAAGGTCTTATGAAAATTTACTGCTAAAAGGCCTTCAATTAAATGTCTTTTTTGTAGGAAAATTAAAAAAAATGTTTTTTCAAGAGTATTTTATTTTTCTAATTTTATTCAGCATTTTAAATTTATTCTTAATTTAAATAATTAAATTTTTTCATAATTTTCTTGGGTATCCAACCCCCAGACTGACAGACTAGCGCACTACTATTCAGCCTATGGAGGCATTTCAAAGGCAAGAAGCACTCAGTTATAATTTTTTTTTTTATTTAAATAAGAAATCTAAAAACAGAAAATTATTTTTTTGTCATACAAAATGAGAGATATAAAAATAGAACTTCACGCTTCCCTTCTAAGAAAGGGGAAGTAGATAGATAGAAGTATAGTAGATCTTTTACTAGAGCTTTCTTTAGAATGAACACTAAAATGAGGCCTGAAGTGAGAAGGCCTTTTAGTTTTACCGCTAGATATTTCTAAGTATCAGCAAACTGCCTAAACTTTTTTGTAGCAAATATTTATAACATTTTACAACATTTTAATGAAACAAACCAACAACTTTTATATTTTAAAGTTTTCACAATACAGTGCAGATTGTACTGTGTTAATAAACGAATTCTAGTTTTCAGCATACATACATATATCTCTATTTAAAGAGTAACGCATCAATTATATGCAGTTTTATATGTTTGATATTCAAGGAATTGGACTACTTAGTTAATTTTGCCAGTCATTCTACTGAGCCATGCAACAACATTGGGTATAGTCAAGTGTATCCAATTTCACTTTGCGAATGTGTTCCACCTTCTCTGCTATGTATGTACATATCTATGTATGTTAGACAGATATCCATGTTTAAATAATTATTACTTTGTTTAATATTTATAAAGCCTTTCATATTTGTAGTAAACAAACTCTTTTTTAAAAAATTAAATTTTTGTGAACATCCGTCATAAGATGAGAAATAAAAAATTTTGTTTTTAAACAAAACAAAAAAAACTTATCTATTACGTTTGTATAAATAAATAATTGTTAAAATATTATTGTCTATTTTATTTCATGAAAAATGAATGACTATCAGATGAACTCTGATGGCGTGTGAACATGTGCATCTAAATATGAGCATAAAGAAAAATATGTTTTAAGAGATTACATGCGATTTTACACAAAATAAACTTTATAATATGAAGTTATAAAACAAGTTATAAAATAACAAAAATCAGATCTGATAACCACTTCACTTTGCAGATGTGCAATATTCCCCGAAGTGCAAAAAGAATTGAAAATTTAAGTTTTCTTTAATATTATTTATATAAAGGTTTTATCGAAGCAGACCGCTCATTTTTGGAGACCTCTTCGATTTCCTTCGGTCCTTAATGATTTCAGGCAGCCGTGAAGTCTCGTTCCTAGGACTTTTGACCCGTAACTGCCGAAATTCTTTGTCATCAAAAAGGCTGTTGTAAGTGTTACCATTTGTGTAAAGCTTAGTTCCCCTATGACATTCACATTTAACACGTCCCCGTGGTGCAAAATCTTCTACTAGTAACTGCTTGACATTCACACAATATGTACGTTACCGCCTCAGCTAGATGATACTTGAAGCTTCTATGACCTGTCACTAATAGAGTTCCTACCAAAAATAAATCAGTTGTGCGATTGTCAACGATGCACAAAGATAAAATTACATCTGGTCCATATAAATTATATTATAACAAAACTAAGGGTAGTGGATACGATGAATAATATATTCTTAGAGTATTTCACAAAACGATCCATTGGCACTGTTCTTTAACATTTCGAATACAGCCGCTCTTGCCTCATACATAATATTCAAGAAGAACATTGGAGTAAAATCTGCGAGGCAATTGTAGCGAAAACATTTAGTGAGAGGCTTGACGAAGACCTATAAGTCCATTCATATTGACCAGGTCAAAGATACCTCAAATTACTGGAAGATTTTCCATTAGGTCAGCTGTGGACAGCATCGTAGGAAAAAACTTTTAAAAACAAAAAGATATACTTTTCAAATGAACCACATACCACTACGAATCAGATTGCTGATTTCAAGGGCGATGAAACTCCAAAAAGGTATGCAAGATGTTGTATTAAAATAAAGGGCAAATGTCATATTTTTTAATCACATAAATAAAAGAGAAACATATGGCAAGAATTGTATTATGATAACTTATAATAATTAACTAAAATCAAAATAATATCGCACTTGTTCCTCTAAAGAGAGACAACTCAAAATTTTTCAATTTTACTTTTTGCAAGAAATCTATGTACAGTGGTCATATCTACGCACTGTAAAATTTTTACATCATTTTCTCTACTATTTCGCCAAAAAAAATCAGTTTTATCAATCTTCTTGATATGAAGTATATTAAAAATATATAAAGAAAAAAAAGGTCAAAGTATATATTTGGTTTGTGGTGGCAAACTACCCCTTGACCCCTACCGATTATGCCCAAAAACTATTCAGTTTTTCTCCCCATATACCAAAGCCACAAACTGAGTTTGATTTTGATATGTCGATTGGTAAGACCTGTAGAGCCGTCACAAAAAAATTGGCATACACACCCACAGACATCATCGCGCAAATAGTCAAAACGTATGAATCCGTTGAAATCCCGACATCGATTTTTTTTACGATTACTATACTTTACCACACGTAGTATAGGTAACAGTTTTTTGCCTTTACGGAAAATTTTTAAATTTTGAATTGATTCTCTTTAGAGGAACAAGTGCGATATGTTAAAGAGCGATTTTTTTAAAATAAATTATAATGTTAAAAATTAATAGATAAAAATTTATTTTTTACCTCCCGGGTGGATATTGGTAAACCTTGAAGATAATTAAAAAAAACATTTTTCGGGATAACGCTTGGTAGGCCTTCTAAACTGTCGATAGAAGGGTTGGATAATTAAAAATATTTTTTAATTGTAACTGGTTCTAGAAAGGGGTTTTGGGTTAAAATATATTTTAAGGTTTTGCACGCTTATCTATATGTACATACGTATTTTCGATAGATTCGTCAATATTTTTATTATTAATAAACTGATATAGGACTTATTTCTAGGCTACATGGAATCCCTTCCTACTTTAATTTAAGTATTTGAATTAAAGTTTTTTAAACTTGACATTCCAAACCATCTAAAACATAAAGCTAGGAAAGCTTTCAAATTATACCAAATAAGCCATTGGTATCCCATTGTACTTTTCAGGTTTGAAATGTACAAAAAAGTACAATTTAACCAACTTTACCAACCCTCTGACATGCCATTAAACTAGTCTAATAGAACAAAAATTCAGGTCGGGATTTCGATGGATTTATACGTTTTGAGGTCTCCTGAATCCATTTTGGCTATTTTCGCGATGATGTCTTTGTTTGGGTGAATATGTACAGGTCATACCGTTTGACATATCAAAATGAAATTTAGTATGTGCCTTTGGAATATGGAAATGAAGAGAGAGATGAAGCCCCCAAACCGAAAATAATTAATTTTTGGATTCGAATATACTTTGAACTTATATTCTTTATGTAATTTATCCATAAAAATATCCCTTTCTATTTGGTATGGTAAAGTTGAGTGGATGCTACTCCAGATGTTTTCTGATTATCTATCGTCTTACAAAAATTCATCAATTACCAAATCAGCAACTTAAATACGATCTTCACTATTCAGTGTATGCTTGTATGCTTGACAAACTTATCATGATAGTGTAATAGCAAAACATTTACATGCCTCGTAGGCGCTTAATATATGAAATACATACTTTTTACTTTTTCGTTAAGGCCTTTTAATCTATCTATCCATCTATACATCATTTCCATCTGTCTGTCTGTACATCTGTGTGTCTGCTTTTGTTTTGCGTTCTCAGCATTTGGTGTGGATTGCTTTCAAAGAAAAATCGAATGAAATGTTGCAAGGACGCTCACGAAGTGGCGGGCACAGCTATTTGCAAAATAAAACAACATAATTTTTATTGGACAGTAACATTATGAAAATAAATATATAGTACAATTTTTAAAAATTTTGTAGGACAACAGCAACTCTTAAGGGAGCATTTTACCCCCCAAAACCAAACATATTTCAATTTTATTTTAAATTAAATTTATCTAAGGCAATTAATAAAGAATTTTTAATTTGTTTTTCTGGTATTCGCTATGAAATCTACATGTTAAATCGCAAATTACACTTAATTTAAAGACACAACAGCAGGTTCGCGTAATGTGAACGCTGTTGAAGTTTAGTTAGTTGACATTTGGCCACCATTTAAAAATAAAAAAGCAATAAATCCAAACAGCCATAAAATTATTAAATTTATTTAAATTATGATCTTTCAATGTTATTGAAATAAACAACTCCGCTAAGAGAAAACCAGTTGGAAAAGAGGGTAACAAATGTTGCCAATATTTATTACTGATGCTATGACATTGAAGCTGGCTGTCAGTATTCACTGCTGTTGTTTTTACTGTTGTACTCTTGAAAATAATGCCAATAAAAAGGCATTTAGTTTCGTTACTTGTAAATGATTGTAAATGATGATGACACCATTGTCATTGACCCCCGTCAAGATGTAGTAATTTACTAACTTACATCGTCATTCAATCGTTGCTGCCAAATTTGTTTATTAAATGAACGACAGCAACAAAGAAACCAAATAATCAAATCAACCGCAAGTGCAGGGTCTTTTATTGAATGCATTTTGTTGACGTTTTTGGTTGGAGGCAACAATGTTTATACATTATTTTGTTTGTTTTGTTTTGTTTTTCTTTTCCTTTCAATTGTGTGAGTTTGATTATTTGTCTATTGTTGAGGATTTTTTTTAATGCAGCTGTTTTAGTGAATACTGCACAGAAAAAGAAACTTCAGCTCTTAAAATATAAAAAATTAATAAAAAAAAAACTTTTGCTAAATCTGCTCAAGCTGCTCATATAAATTTTACAATATTTGTACCTATATTTTTTTCTACTCCTAACACTTGTTTTAGTTGGTTGCAGGCTTTCGTATGGTTTGTTATTAAATTGCTGGTAATTTTGTTTTAATATTTTATTGCTTTTGTTGTTGAAACCCATAGTTGCAGTTTTATGAGTTGGAGTTACAAAGCCTTTCTGTCTGCTGATTGAAAGAATGCATGGTGAGTGTTTTTGTTAAATTTTGTTTTTCGTTTTTACTAAAGCCTTGTACCCAACACTAACTGGCATTGTCTTGCCAATACACTTAATGTTAGACATGATTGATAGCCAATGTTGCAGACAAAAAACGAATTCACAAATTCAACATGTCATTAAATTCAATGCATTTTTAAATGAAAATTTAATGGTTTGTTGATTGATTGCTTGGTTGGTTGGTTGGTTGGTAAAGGGGGTAACGTATGATTTTAAATTAGAATAGAAAAATATGTATAGTTTTGTCTCGTTGATTGTATAGTGGATCTGTTCTAAGTCTTTTATTCCCAAGGTTAATTAACATTTTTTTTTTGTTTTTATTTTTTTGTCGTATATATTTGAAATTACATTTACATTAATGAATTTTTACAGTTACAGGGTTAACCGTTATTAACATTTTTATTGTTTTATTAAAACAAGGACACTTTAGATAAAGAACTCAGCGTTTGGTTAGTTTCCCTTATTGTAATCATGTGGTTTAAAGAATTTATCCACGATATTTTTCTCGGGATCTAAATTATTTTTGACACTGAGAGGGGTATGATGTCTTTGGCAATAAGTAAAAAGTGCGTAAGTCTGATTTTAAAGTTTTGTAGGAGAGTATTTTTTAAACTTTAAAATTAATTTAAAAAATAGATTATATTTAAACTTTACATATGGGAGTCAAATGTGTGGAAAGATCTTATATATACCACAAGTACGCATGTGTTGCTTGTAGTTTCTTAAGCTTTTTTCGAAATGCGATTAGAAATTGAAAACAAGATTCCCAAGGACGGCTCACTATAGTTCATATGGTTGGTCTAAAATATAAAGGCCCTAACTCAAGTAATTGTAACTTTACAGGAGATGGCAAAAATATAATACAAACTGTAATATTCACAATGTAATTTGTAATGTACAACTGCTTGTAAAAAATACGAGTTAGATACAGTCTTTCTACTTTAGACCATCGATATCCCGATCTTGTATTATGAGACCTCGCACAGTAACAGTCTTCTTCGGCGACATTCATGACGTTCGTCAATCAACCAGCGATACAAAACGACTAGAAAACTTATTACGCTACAGTTCCCTTTTTTTTGAAAAAAAAACATATAAAAAAAACAATTAGCAATCATATCACAAACTTTTTGAGAATATCAGAGAATAAAAATATTAAGCACTAGCTGTCCCCACATACGATGTGTGCGTCCTGACAATATTTTTTTCGATTTTGCTTTGAAACTAATCCACACCAAAGAGTCTTAAAAAAAACTCTCACTTTTATAGTGCTTCACGTAAGCGTATTTACTTTATATAAAGGTACCGATCCCTGAATAATATTCTAAAATTTATATAAAGTTCGAAAAATTATTGTAAAGTTTGTCAAAGGTGTTTCAAATATTTTAATAACAATGTAATTCCACAAAGTAAATTTTATTCAATTGACTATTTGGGAGTAAGTAACTCATATTTTGTTATTATTTTAAAACAGCGCCATCTGTTGCGCAATCGTGTTTAAAATATCCCGCTGTCAAAAATAAAACTGCCTTAAAGTATGCAGTACCTTTAAATCGGTCAAAAAAAATCGGCATACTTTCACTTCTTTTTGCAGAAAAAAAGTATCCTATAGCGGAATCAGGTTAATAAGGTACCTCCTCACATAAGTTTTTTCAAATCCATCCAGTAGTTTTTACGTGATGCGAACACAAAAAAAAAAGAAAGGCAGACAGGAAATGAGTTACTATTTTATTATATGCATAGATTATTATTCTAATTTAATATTTGAAGTGTGATATGCAGTATTACCTCTTCGCAAAATATGAAAAGCAACCTGTAAAGTTGTCATTAACTCTGTTCACTAAATTTATTCGTCAAAAAAACTACGAATAACTTTAATTTTACAGTTAAACAACAAATACCATGTTTTTCCAAATTTACGACAAATGTTTTAAAAGAAAAAGCATCCCAGACTTAATTTTTTGTAAGTATTACTTAAATAACTTTTTTTATGATTTTATTTCGTTGGTCTCCGTTTAATGTCTTTTATTTGGTGTCTTCAATCAATTTTTGCAAAATTTGCACTTTTTTATTATTTTTTTTTTCTCTTCAGGAAATTTTATTAACCTCAGACGGATTATGATAATCATTTGCTTTAAATAACCATTGAAATATCTAAACTGTTTATGACAAAAACATTGCCGTTTGTATATAAGTTTGTATACAATGAAATGAACTAATGAGCAAATTATGATTTTGCTTGAACGCAAACTACAAAAATCCAAAGTGAATGTAAAGGTGATGAAAAAAGTTAAAGAAAAGGTTTTTAAAAACTTAAATTTGAAACATAGTACAAAATGAAATAAATTGCTTTGCACATAAAACCTAAAATAATTTTCTCAAACTTGCAAAAATTTATTCAAAAATTTTCTTATGAAATGGTAATTTTATTTCATGATATTCATCTGCAGGATAATATATTGTGGTATAATTTTTATGTGTGACTTTTTAGATAAAAAATATATATGTCGGCAAAAAGTATGTATTTTATTTCCCAACATAGTTTCCTTTAAGATCACTACATATAGTGAAGCATTTTTTAGTTTTTCTTTTCTTAATTCGCTTCAAATAATACGATTTCTCAAAGCCTTCGAATTAGTCGTTTGTTTGTAGTTAAAACATTTTCATTTGACCCAGCTATTTCTTGAGATTTGAAAACAGGAAATAATCGCAAATGTTTAAATCTGAAGAGTATGCTGGATAGGGTGGGTAGCAGTTCGTAGCCCAATTCATTGAAAATAGCAAATGCCCGCTTTGTTTAAATACTTGAAGCTTCAATTACATCACACACTTTCATTCTTCTATTGTCCAATTGCATCCCATGTATTTTACCGACATATTTTGGCGCGGCAACCTCTTCTAAGGCCATGATTCACTATCACACTCAGTCGTATGATCTGTGAAAAATAGCATATGTGCTAAAAATGTATGATAGTGTGGATTAGAAATGTATGTGTGTGACAGACTTTTTGATAGGTCTGTACGATTTGATAATCTTTTGAAAAAATTCATAAAATAGTATTTTTCTATGAGATCAGAGTTGCAAAGTGTGGCATCTACAACGCCATCTTGTAACGATTTTTTAGTATGACAGAATTCTGTCAGATTTTTTTTTTTTTTTTTTTATTTAATCGTACGTTTGACATCATTTGTGCTTGGGCGACCACAACGGAACTCAGTTAATCATATTTTAACGATTGAAATTGATGGCGCAGATTCCCCAAGCCTTTTTTTTTTGTTTCGGTGATGCTTACCTAAGAGACCGATGGAAGAACTCTTTAAGATTTTATAGGTTTTTAAATTGTTTCAAATCTTATATATTCATATGCCCTTAGCTTGATACAAGCTGCTTTTTCCAAACTTCATATCTGGCATACTCTCAGTAAAGTATCGATCTATGTTCTTCTTATCCAGTTTAATTTTTTTCGTTAATCTGTAAAGGTATTCTCTAAAACTCTCATTCTTCTTGCTTGTCGATTTCTTAGCATTCGGTGGAATTTTATTGAAAGTAGCTCAGTTCCAAATTCTCTTATAAAAGCATTCTTTTATCAATTCAAATTCTTTATACCAATCTATTGTACAATAAAACATTGTACATTAAAGTTGTAATTGTTTTATTATAGATTTAAGTAAAGAATTTTTTGTCCCGAGTTCGTATTCAAACTATTCAGTAGGTGGTTAGTTTTTAAGATCAACACTAAAGTTCTTTCAACTCTGTGAAGTAGTTAGAATACGAACTCGATCCGAAAAAATAAATCATTTTAATTTTAAATTATTTAACTGCGTAAAAATACCAAAAATTTAATTTCACAGCACAGATAATTATACATACATATGTACATACTAGGAAAGAAAATGGACTTTAAATGTTTTGATATGTTGTAGAGCAAATATTCCTTAACAATGTACGAAGTATGCTTCGGGTCATTGCTACTGGAAATAAACCACTGAGACTGCTTTTCGAAAAGGCCAAGTATATAAAACAGTCCATATTTGATTCTACATACTGCAGCTTCCCAAATATTGTTTAAATAGAGAAATATGTCGATAGTTTTTTAAACATCGAAAGTCTTTTAAAAATGTTAA
Source organism: Phasia obesa (assembly GCA_949628195.1). NCBI lineage: Eukaryota > Metazoa > Arthropoda > Insecta > Diptera > Tachinidae > Phasia > Phasia obesa. Next base: position 80,828,774 of record OX451219.1, on the reverse strand, counting down.
AACAAGTGAGAATATTTCAAATTATGCACTTCAAATTAATGAGTCCCAGCTTAGACGGGCGAACATTTGGAATTCTCGTTTGCGTTCACACAAATGAACATGGCAGCATTTTATTACTATTGAAGCAAATTTCAAAAAGCGAAAACAATTTCAATAAATTAAATGTCAACTAAGCGTATCGCCGAGTACAACAAATAAAAACGATACTCTCTGTTCCTTACGTAATATGCTACCAGACTAAATGTTTCCCTTCCAAATGTTTTCGTGTCTAAACTCAGACTAGTAATTCTTGCAAAAAAAATCCAGCAGACAGCAGATTTTCTAAACTAAAAATTTAAAATTTACTTTTACTATGGGATCACCCTATATTTTAGTAATTTTATGGTTATATGACCTGTTGTTATAGTCTAAACTTCTCGCCCGATATAGGTAAACTACCAGCTTGCGATGTTGAAAAGACAATTAGTCTTGTAACAATTTCTTGGTATTGATTATTTTAGTAATAAAATTCTCTAGAAATGTCCAATGTATTTATAATGACATTTTTCGCCCTAAATACTTTCCAGCATAATGGAAGGTTTCTTTGATTGTCATGATACCTACATATGCCAGGAAAATATCAGACAAAGGCAGACCTAAAACCCATTATTAAATATGTCAAAACTAGCAAGAAACTTTTCTAACTATTTTTTACATTTGGGGGATTCATGAGGTGTAGTATCATCATCGTATTGTCATAAAATTCTAAAATTAAGCATATTTCAATATACGATTATGTATTTCAAACAAATAATTACAAAAATAATAAAACCTCAGTTAATTTAAAATACTTTTCTATAAGTTGTAAAATTTTTGATTTTGAACGATTTTCGTTCAAAATCTTTGTAGCTCAGAATTCCGTCATTTCTAAATTGAATTTGAAATTTTTTATGTGAAACTTTCACATAAATGTGCTTAATTATAAATTAAAGGGTTATACAAATAAAAGGGTGTCCAATTAAAGAAGTTATTTTGACATACATACTCGTATATGGCTTTAACGACTACGTAGTTGCTATAGCATTATTTTGTGTTTTTGTCTATTTATGGAAATTTACTCGGATTTCTGTTTATATTTCTGATGACTTCTTTTCTACTAATCACTTCATTTTAACATTTCTTAGCAAAATAAAACAAAAACCCTCCCACACCAGTGACCACATTTAATATAATGATTTGATGATTGCTGCTGACATAATCAATATTTTTATTGTTAAAATCTACAACATTTTTATAACCAACTTAAGTTATAGCAAAATAAATTTAGCACATGTACAATAAAATTAAATATTTTATAACCGGCAATAAAAAAATGCATATAAAGATTTTTATTTTTTTTTTTTCTTATAAAACTAATTTTTATTTCCTTTTTTATTTTCATTTAATTACAGATCATTTAACATGAATGAATCTGAAGCGGAGTTAATGACATTTGTCGGATGACTTAATGTAGAGTTGAAGAAAAAATAAGAGAAAAATACAGTAAAATAATTAATTAGACTCACGCACGTTAAAAATGCACTCGAGAAATGTTTAAATCTTTAAAGCAGCTGCGTAAATTTCAAAGGAGAAATGTGCAACTAAAAAACACGCACTGATTGTTTAATTTCAAAAATAAATTAGAAAAAAAACTTTAGTTTATAATTTTTGGCAAGATACGAGTTGCTATAAAAATTTTAGAAATTGTTCACCTTTTAGTGAAAATTGTGTAGACTTGGAAATCAAATAAAGAAAAGAAAAATCGTACGTGAGCAGGCGCCTCTGCCAACTAATTATAAAATAACCAAACGATTTTCTACTGCAACAGGCAAAAGTATTCAAAAAAAAAAATACTTGACTAAATATTTTGTAAATAAATTAATTATAAATAAGAAATTAAATTATATTTTATTTAAATAACAATTAACTTAAATTAATAAAGGAAAAGAGCCAATAAAAATCGAAAAATCAATGCAGCAATGCAGCAAAATGTTCATTAATTTCTGTTGCATGCAGCCGTTTAAATGTTTTTGGAAAATATAGCAAAAGTTAATACATCAGCCACATCTCTGTCCATTCACATTAACATCGACAACGAGGGAGCCAAGTAAAAGTGAAATTTTTGTTTTAAGAAAAAATTAAATTATTATCCGCGCTCAACTTAAAAAGCCAAAAAAAAAATTCCAATCAATCAACTGAGAGTGAACAAATTAGATAATATTTTTTATTAAGTTTAAACACGCGAAAATGTATCGTCCGAATTTCTATGAATCAACATGTTTGCGTTGCAATGAAACCGTTTATCAGGTAGATCGTGTAGGACCTTTGAAGGATTTTACATTTTTCCATTCGGGTTGCTTTAAATGTGTACACTGCGGCACAAAATTAACGCTGAAAACATACTACAATAACCAACACAAACAGGACGATAAAGAGGTGAGTCTTTAGCGTATTAATATTCATGTAACTATCCTATCAATCTAAATCTATATTCTATCTATATAAATAAAATCAAATGTCGTTAAGCGAATCTAATAAGCGCATTCGAGAATGCTATAATTGTAAGAAAATAATAACAAACTGCATCCTCTCTCGCTAACGAGGATGCTGGTATGTAAGCGAATAAGTTTTCTTTATAAAATGTAGTGAAACAAAGAGACCTCTCTCGCTTACACGGGTGCAGGTGCAAATAAGTTTTTATAAAGAATTTTGTGAAGCACAGATACCTACCAAGAGAGTATATTTCTCTCTTACTTACAAAACTGCTTCCAAGTAAATGTAATTTTTTGCTGGGAAGCACATCACTTTTTTTTAAATCTTCATCATAACCCAACTTAGGTTTTCACGAAAATAAAAATTGACCACTCCCACTTTCACGCCTAATTTTTAAGTAGCTAGAGAACTAAAATAGGCAAATCTTTGAAATTTCGCAACAGTAACCCCCATATTAATATACATAGTTTACCTAACTACAGGCTAGTTTGAAATGGTGTGGTGCCTCCCATACAGAGTGAACAATTATTATCGTCAGTTAGTATCGTCTGCAGTAGGTAGAGTCTTGTAATTTTGCACAAGTAACCCTCATGCTAATGTGCACAGTCTAGCAAAACATAGATTGATTTGGGACATACAATGTGATAAATTATTATCGTCCACCTAGAGAATTACAAGTAATCCTAAATAAAGGGTTGTTAAATTTAAAGGTCCGATGTGGATTTTGAATAAAATAGAAATTATTCAGGAAATTATTGTCATTTCTTTTTATTTTGATAATATTGGTATGGTTCAATTATGTATGGAACAAAAAATCGACTAAATGGCCGCCGCGACCACGGCGGCACACCTCCATCCGATGCTCCAAATTTACGATGACGCTGAGACACAATTGAGGTTCTATGCTGTTAATGTGCCGAATTATTTAATCCTTTAGCTCTTGAATTGTTTCTGGCTTATCGACGTACACCTTTTCCTTCAAATAACCCGAAAGAAAGAAGTCCAACGATGTCAAATCACATGATCTTGGCGGCCAATTGACATCGCCAACACGTGAGATAACACGGCCATTGAATTTGCTGTGTGGCAAGTGGCACCGTCCTGTTGAAACCGTATATCATCCACATCAATATCTTCCAATTAGGGCCATAAAAATTTCGTTATCATCTCACGATAGCGAACACCATTCACAGTAACTGCCTGACCAGGCTCATTTTGGAAAAAATACGGCCCGATGATGCCGCCAGCCCATGACTGCACCAAACAATCACTCTCTGAGGGTGCATTAGTTTTTCGACAATCACTCCTCGATTATCATTCGCCCAAATGCGGCAATTCTGCTTATTGACGAATTCACTGAGGTGAAAATGTGCCTCATCATTGAAGATAATTTTCTTCGAAAATTTATCATCCAACGTTGCCATTTCTTGCCACCATTCTGATCATTGACGACGTTTGGAATGATCAAGAGGCTTTAGTTCTTGAGCTAATTTCACCTTGTGAGCGTATAAATGGAAGTCTTTATGCATAATATTCATCAACGACGAGCGTGAGAGGTGCAATTGTTGGGCCAACGACGATTTGAGGTGGAAGACTTTTCAGCCACACTATCGCGAACAGCAGCAATACTTTCTTCAGTACGAGCTGCACGATCATGCACTGGTGTTTTCACATCTCCTGGAGACCCGGTTTTCTCAAATTTTTGCACGATTTTTGCAATTGTACGCACATTTTGGACGACTAAATTGACCGAAAAAATCACTAAGTGCACGATATGCATTTTGGTTAGAACGCCCATTTTCATAATAATCCTGAATAACTTTAACGCGTTGCTCGATTGTATATCTTTCATGGTTCAAATTGAGTTAGTCTGAAATTGAGAAATGTCAGATTAAATGCAGAAAAAAACTTGACGTTTAGGTGTGGTTCACATTCAATATCGGCCCTTAGAATTTAACCCTCCGATATTATATTACATTCAATAAAAAATTTTAAATGTTTATCATGGAAACCTTAAACAAAACATACATTTTAACTATTTATTACCCCCCGTATACATTAGACATAAAATGTTAAACATTAACACCAACATCATGTCAGTGTTAAGTATAGACTGTTTGTAAAAAACTTTGTTACGAAAATTCTTTTAAAACATGACAATGTTGTTGTCATATTTTAGTTTGACAGTTTTATTTTCAAACAGCGCCATCTGTTGCTCAACCGTACTACTACTATCTTCAAGAATTCAAACAACATTGTTGGCAAACAAAAAATTATATTCCAACAGAAAATGGCACAAACACGTATTCGCCACCAATAACAACTTGAATAAATAAATGCCGTTGCTTTGCCGACGTCATGTTTATGTTTTGATAATATTGATGGCTAGTGAGGACTGGGAGATATACAAATTTAGTAGATAATTCTCGTTTAATGTTGCCATCTATTTTCATTTCGATTTTCTGTTTTTTTAAATCGAATGTAATGCTAGATCAGTGTTACCATTTGGAAAGTTTTATTTTTTTTTAAGTTTTATTAGCTGTCAAAAATATAAAAAAAGATTTTTAACAACAAGAAAGATTTATAAAAGTGTGATATGAAGTAATTTTAATCTGTAAAAGATAACACAAAACATATGAATTTAAAAATGTACCACTAATAAAGATTTTTGATAAAACAAACAACATTTTTTTTGGTCGACTTGAATATTTTTGAGAAAAAAACTGATACCTCTATGCTAGATACACACGAAGGAACATCAAATGGATCATGGTTTAAAAAAGATGTTTCTTTTTTCAATGAAAACGAGGCAACATAAGGAAAAACATTCAAAGAAACTTTGGATCTCTGCTTATTTCGTACAATACACAAGTATATTTGGAAGAAATGGAAATTTTTTCATTTTATAAAAATGAATTCGGTAGCAGAAATACTGAAACTAATCTGAAAATTGGAAATTATCACACAGATAATTAAAAAAATTTTGTCTCAAAAGTCAAAACACGCATGAAATACTTATACTTATACTTTACAAATACTTATTCTTTCAGCAGAAGGTTTCACTATATGTCTGTCCATAGTTTTAAAATTTTGGCCCGATTTGTTTTAAATAAAATCTCACCTTATACTAAATACATATCTAAGATCTGTTTCAAAATTCATTAGGTTTCAAAGGATTATGGTAGATTTCAAAAATAATTTTGTTACGATACATATCTTTCCATTGGCAACATTGGGCGAAATATTATATGAACAATATATGAACAATATTATATGAACTAAAAAGAATAAAAGAAGACTATTGCCCTTTCACTTTTATTATAACTCCGGTGTAACAAAGCAACCATTACCCCCGTCTACATTAGACATAAAATGAAAAAAACATTAACACTAAAATTATGTTAGTGTTACACCCAGTCTTCAATAGCTATCAACTTAAACAAAACATTAACATGACGCCGGCAAAGTAACGGAATTAATTTACGCATGTTGCTATAGGTGGCGAATACGTATTTATGTCATTTTCTATTTGAACATAATATGAAGTCATGTTATAAAACAGCTTCTATTTTCAATGTTTTAGCAGCCATGTTAAGACGTGGAATAAACATTTACATGGGCTGTCTACACTCAACACTTACATGATGTTAGTGCTAATGTTTTTACTACGTCTTAACATGGTTGTTAAAACATTTGTTATAAAAGTTCATTTATAGCATGACAACATGACGTTGTTGTTTTATTTTAGTTTGACAGTATTATTTTCAAACATGACCATCTGCCGCACTGATACTCACTCCTTTGTTATAAGCTTTCCAACAACATTAATGGAATACACAATATTATGATCAATCATAACACGAACATAAAAACGTACGCGCCACCTATAACAACATTAACAAAATAATACCGTTGCTCTGCCGACGACATGTTTATGTCTTGCTCAAATCGATGGCTAGTGAAGGATAACTCAGCAGAAATTGTAAGCATAGATACAGACGAGGGAACATTGTATTGGGAAACATGATATATCAAAAAGTTCTGATACTTCAAGCAAACTGCGAGGAAACAAGAAACATTGCTACATACGAGGGAACATTAAGTGAAAAATGACCATGTTCCGTTTATTGTTTGTATCTACCTGACATAAGAACAAATCAACAAAATAAAGAAGGCAAAACTGAAAAAAAAAAAAAAGAATATAAACTTATAAAGCAAATCAAAAATCTCTGCAAACGCAACTGCATAATATGTAGGTGAATAAGTTAAAATGTAAAATGCCTTTAAAACGTGAATGAATGTGTGTCGATTGAAGACTGTTAACTAAATAAGGCTGACGTTTGATTAGACCTGTTTACCGGCTGTATAAGTAAACTAGACAACACACCAATAAAAACTACAAAAAATATCAGAAGAAAAAATCACAGCTAAAACCATTTGAGCAGAGGAATTATTGAATGAATGAATGGAAGAATGAAGAGAGCCTTGGTACAATTAATGTTTTCGTAAAAGAAGCAATACCATTTTAGGCTTTATGTACCAACATAAATGGACATATAAGTAAATAAAATAAATATATTTATATGCATGAAATAAATACTTATTCACATCGTAAAAGTAGTGATTATTCTATTGAATAAAAGATTTCAAATGACAAAAACCAAAAAAATAATAAATAATAAATCAGACTCACACACGTATAGTTCCGTACTAAATTCAATAAACCAATTCTAAAGGACAAAATATTAATTTTTTCATGTCTGTTATGGGGCCCTTTCAATTTTTAATTTTACATTGTTTTTCTTGCTCTTAAAATATTTAAATATCTCTTTGCTGTGCGTCATAATTACGTTTCATATATAAACATCCTTTTACTTTTACTTTTAGTTAGTTTTTATATTTGTTATTATTAAGAGGAAACACCCTTTCAATTTTATTAATTTTATTTTGTATACTTGTTCTTATAGTAGACATTGTAAAACAAAATTGAATAAATTTAAACTGTCTGCCTATTACGGTTCAAAATTATACTTGGAAAACAAGTCACTATCGGAACACCCTTTAGTTTTTAGTAGTTGTTGTTATAGCAGCCATAATAACACAACTTCTTTATAAAATTCAAAGAGTCTGCCTTTTATGATTAAAAAACAAAACTACATTTACACTTGAAAATCACGTCACCTACGAGACACACTTTAATTTCGTTTCCTTTTACTTGTTAATATAGCGAATATAGTTTTAACTGCTCTGTGTATATTTCAAGTGTTCCAAAATTAAGGTGATATATTTGAAAATCTCGTCACTATCGAGGCACCCTTTAATTTCATTTCTTTTTACTTGTTAATATAGCGAATGTAGTTTTAAATACTCTGTGTTGATTTGAAGTTTTGATTATTCCGATTCCAAAATTAAGGTCATATACTTGAAAATCTTGAAAATCACTATGGGAACACCCTTTAATTTTCGCTTTTATTATTTCCACACCTTCTGTGAAATCTTAATAGTCTTCCTAGTATGGTTTAAAGATAAAGCCAAGTACGTGAAAATCACGTCACTATCGGTTACAGTTAGTTACAGTTAGTTACAGTTTTTATATTTTGACAATAGAGGAACATAATTTTTAATAACCTGTTTAAACTTAAAGCGTCATTTAAAGGCCATGTTGTAGTGTATCACACAAGTCTATAATTCTGGCACCGTAAATACCACTAGTACCGTATCAATAACATATCTCTGCTTACGTATGGTGCAATGTATTATTGTATCTGAATTGAGTGATATATTTCTATTTGAGTGCAATTCTAAACACTAACCATTATGATTGGTCAAATGGAAATATGAATACGAACCCTAATACTAGCGACAGAGAAAATAGAATAATTGTGTAATTTAGAATAACTTAGAAAGGCTAAGTATAATTTCCATAAGTAGTATATAAGAAGCAAAATTAAACAAATAAAACAAACTTTGATTTAACAACTCAATCCGGCCATACCAAGCCTTTGTTTTAATTTAAAGTCTCATCTCTTTAGCTTAGTTTTAGCTGGGACTCCCCTCAGCTGTTTAAAATAATAATAGAAAATTAAAATCAAACCTAAAAACCCACTACATGGCGATTCAGCCACTACAATGTATATGAAAATGATTTTACTATCGGAACACCTTTTAATATTTAGTTTTAGTTGTTATAACGGTCATAGTAATAATACAACTTCTGTGCACTTTTCAAGACTATACCTATAACGGGTTCAGAGATGGTAGGCACTGACAGACGGTCAGACATTGGGAAAAACAATGGGGTGACGTTTTTACCCTTTGTTTACGAAACCTTAAAAATAATTCGAAAAATGTTTGCATCACAAATTGTAAAAAATTACACTGGTTAACAATAAAAATCTGTCCTAGACATGATGCTAGGTGATTCTTAAAGTATTTGTCGTGCCGATTCCAAATCTAGTTCTCACAGGACAAACAGATTAAATTGGGGTTTCAGTATATAAATCGCAAATTAAAAAAATAAATAAAAATGGACTTAGGATTTTCTCGCATATTTGGCATCTGGAAAGCTCCTTTTCTGTGCCCAACAGAAATTTGCTAAATTTGGTGCCGTTAAACTCAATTGCTGTTGAAATTGCAAATCCTTAAGCTCCTCCCTAATCTGAAGCCCAATAAAAATTCTTTCTTTGATCTTTGCCTCAATGATTTTAGGGAATTTTTGCTTAAAATAAGTAAAACCAGCACCATTTTGTCTATGACTTTCACAAAGGTCTTTTTGAGAAAATTTATTTTAAATTCTTCATAGCGAGATCGATATATAGATATTTTTGTATTTGGCAACCCTCTAATCGTGATCCTATGATTTCACTCAGCTTAAATTGCGCACTAGTTCTTGAATTATAAGATTGGCTAGGTCCGAAATTTGGTTCCTTCGAGTTTTCGGATCGTCCGTCTGGCAATGTAGATCCAAACTACTTGACTCCCCTCACCAATAACCTGTCACAGAGGTTTGGAGGAAACCCTGTGGGGCTGCCAGTTCCCTAGGTACCATTCGTTTGGATACTGGTCAGAAAGAGTATGAACTAAAATCATATCTTATTAAGGAACAAACTTCCGTTTTTGCTGTGCATTATTGGAAATTTTTGGACACTCACCCTACATTCAGCAATGCTTGAAAATCAAAAAATTTTGTAACAAACTTTAAATTACTTTTTCTGAATTATTCCTTTAACTTGTTGACAAAAAAGTGAAAATATGAGTTTATTTCTGGGTCACTTCTAACTTAAATGTTTTATTTTATACAGGCATTTGTAGAAATTGGAGATTAATATTTTTTTAATAATGTTATTCACGATAGATTTCCTCAATACTATTCTACGTCAAATCTTTAAAACCTAACAATTCTTTTGCACAATGGTACAAAAATGTTTCCATTTTGGCATCTCGTTTAATTTAACAATGAAATAAGTTAAAAAGCCTTTGCTTCTAACAACACTGCTTTACATAAAAGTATTTTCAAAAAATGTACTTCGTTTATACAATAGTTACCAAAGAGTAAAATAAAAAAAGTTTTAAAATCTAAAATTACTTAAGCTACAAAACTTAATCTGTTTAAGGTAAAACGAGAAAATATAAGAAAATCAAATCAAATAAAATAAAAATACAACATGTATTAAAAAATTATTCAGTACAACAACAAAAACTATAAAAATTCAAAACATTACTTTTCTTTTATTTTAAGGTATATTGCCATTCACATGTACCAAAGAGTGGACCTGGTCATTTGGATAATACATCCGTGGGTATAAGACAAGCTTTAAATGCTCCACGCACAAATAAATTTGTAAACGAACAAATACGTGGTGCACGCTCTGAAGTCGATGGTAAGTATCCAACAAACAAATTTTGAAATTTTAATTAAAACTTGATTAGGTTTAATTAGTTTTTGTATTTTGTTTTCAGTTTTTGAAAATAATTACAGATTATTTGAGTTTTTTTTTTTTTGATTTGAAATTTCAACTTGATTTGTTTTGTTATTTAATTAAAGGAAGTTTCGGCTCAAGACAATCAACACCAAATGGTTATGGAAGTCGTGAGGTTAGTTCACCATCACAGAACGATTCCGATTACAAATATGGACGTTTCGATGCAAGTGCGCTGCATATTGCACATGCCCTCAAGCAGACTGAAATACAAAAAGCCTACAATAAGGCGAGAGAAAAACCAATTGATTTCTATTTGGTGAGTGAAATTTTATTTACCTTTATACAATTTGGCTATTTTCGAAATGTTTGTTGTTTTTATAAAAAAAAGTTTATTGTATATTTGAAGTTTTTGTCTTAAGTCTTTTGTTTTCGATGATGCTAAATTTACAAAATTAAAACAAGTTCGTTTCTTAGGTCTTATGTTTTTTAAATTGAAATCATTATTAGTAATTGTGATATGATTTTTCGTCAAAGTATTTGTTTTCTAAACAATCAAATTCATTCACTTGAATATGTTCATATTGAATGAACCTAACTGCGCACCTACAAGCAACATAATTATTTAACGTTTCTTAACTTATTTACTTGTTTAGTTTTTAATTTAAATTTAATTTAATTTAAACAAGAACTAACAAACTACAAGTACAGTAATGAAATTAAATAAGAGCAATTAATTTTTCAACGTTTCTTGTTCTCTCCTCTAAAACACTCAAAATGTAATGGTCAAGAAACAAGTATTTTTTTATTAAAAACATTATTAATGTTTTTTGGTTTTTTTTTTAATGCAACTGTAACATTATGTTAATATTATAAATTAAAAGATTATTTAGTGCAGAACATCCGATAGAAATAAAAAGAATATAAAAAACAGAAAAAAAAATATAAAATTTGTAGAAGAATAATCAGAAGAGGTGGAAGGAAATCTAGCTGTATTGTAAAAAACAAAACAAGAAGACAAGAAAAGCCACGCTAAACCAGCCGTCAACACACCAAATTGACGACCGACTAACCAAAACGTACTTAAAGACCATTTAGCAAAGTAGCAGTATTGTTAGTATATTTAATTTAAGTCTGTACTTAGAAAAACAAACAACAATTTCATAATGCACCAATGCTGTTACCGATAAGTTTTAAAATAAATTGCGAGATGGACAGGTATGCTATGAGCTAACCCTTTTTTTATTAAAACAAAAATGCATGGACTTTTCATATTAAAATAATGTCTTATACTACAGAAATCTTACATGTCGAAAATAAATGTAAAGGATACCATGCATGTCTAAACTAAAACAGCATTTGATTATAACTTAAATTTATAATTACTCCTATTAGCGCATATGAAAATTTACCGGTTTAAGTGAGGAGTAAGCAACTACGCACAGTGATTTAAAAACTCTTTATTTTAGAAATAATTCGGTGGCTCATGAACCACTGAAGATCTTAATGAAAGCTGAGGTGTTTTCTAATGAATCTGCTGACAGTTAAGCCTTTAGGGTAAAGGCGGCTTGTGGGTAAGCCCCTAAATTGGTATATTTATATGGGATACATTTTTTGCACTGTTACCAAAAGTTTATTTAAAATTCAAATGTTAACATTTTTAAATTTAAGGTAGACCTTGAAAATATCTACAAACATTTACCTGTTTGGGATTTCTCTTGTAGTTTGGTGGGAAATTATTTTTTTTCTGGTCGACCATAGTATCTTTTACATGGTGGACTTAATTGTGACTGTGTAATTGTGTGTTATTTTAAGACATCAGCTGCATTTACATTGATAAATCTATACAATTAAAAAAACTTTAATATAAACCATTTACATGAAATATTTTTTTTAATTATGTTGCTGGTGCAGTTAGTAATCGAAATGAAATACAAAACAACAATTTAGAATTAGAATTTTTATCTGCCTGGCTGTCTGTCCATCTGCTGTGTTCGCATCATGGAGGTAGGTACCTTAGTATCTTGTTTCAAATACATATCTCATTTCTGCAAAAATATCTCATTTCTAAGAGATAATAGCGAACAAGTAGTGAAAGTACGCCATTTTACCGATTTAAAGGTATTGCAAACTTGGCAGCACCTTTTATTTTTGCCAGCGGGATATTTTAAACACTATTCACAGAACTCTCAATAATTTTAGAACTTTATATAAATTTTAGAATGGTATCCAGGGATAGGTACCTCTTTATAACGATAATATATAAACCATAATTCAAGCATTTTAAAAGTAAGAGTCTTAAAATTTGGTGTGGATTACCTTCAAAGCACAATCGAACAAAATATTGTCAGGACGCCCACGACGTGGCGGGCATAACTAGTTCAGAATAAAACAGTATTCAATTTGTTTCTGATTGGTCGTTTCGTTAAGATCCTGTTTAAAATCTCTCCTAACTTGTAACTTTGTAAGGATATCTCCGTCCCTTCAGAAGTTATGTCAATTCACATTCTATACTTTGTTTCTTAAAAAACTAGTTTATCGTGCATTTTCAAGTTTAAAAGAAAAATAACATTTGGAAAATGTAGCGCGAAAAAAAGTTTTATCAAATATTATTCTATAGAAGCCATACACTTTTTTCTGATAACAATATCTTGTATGAAAAGTAAATCGGCCCTATTAACGTTGGCGTTGTAGTTTAAAACGAAATAAAAACGACAGTTTGGCATCACCGTTAGCGTTAACGACACTCGTCGTAAATATATCGGTATTCTCTATTTTGAAACGAAGATAGAAACGACAACAAAACATTCGTTCTATGTCGTCATCATTGTAGGCAACGAAATTCAAACGACTACAAGAAACACAAATTTAAAATAAAAAAAGTACTTGCATTAAGTTCGAAATTTTAGTTTCTTAAATGGAAAAACATCCCGCTTATGCTAAGGGTTTTTGAAAGGACATAAAATCCTAAAATTTTGTTATTTTTGAAGCGAAACTGCCGAGAAATTAAATCCGTTTGGGCCTCCAGTTCTTGATGTAGAAGGTTGGCATAAAGTAAGTAAAACTAAATTAGGAGAAAATATCCATTAAAATGTTTTGTTATTAAAATATATTACGATAAAAAGGAAGCTCTGAATCCAGAGCTACAGGGAAAGGCTGTTGCTGTTATAAACGTGACCGATTGTCCCCATTGGAGGAAGCAGTGTTAAACGTATTAAAATTTGGAAAACAACTAATCGAGTTTCTTACATAGGTTCTAAGACGGCTAAGATGGTAACGTTCTGTTGATGTATGTATATTCGATGTATACATATTTATATCCATTATGTCATCGCCATCACTTGAACTTGAAAAATAAACTTCAGTACTCGTCATATTTTGTTAAAATTTACAAAGAAATAACAAATTTACAAAAATATGATAAATAACAACCCAAAAAATTGCATTGCAACCACACTTTATTAATTTTTCTTTTTGTTTTCGATAACGTTTCTTCATCGTTTCAATATATTTCAAGAATACGAATTTAGGAACGAAACGACGATAAAAACGACAACGACAAGATTCCCAATAATGTTTATAAATATGTACATAATTGGGGAATTCACAAGGTGTGCTAATGTGTCATATTGTCATAATGTTCTAATATTTTACAATATTTTAAAAAATTGTCGTTGTGTTTCAAACAAAAAACGTCCTAAAATAATAAAGTGTTTGTTCTATAATTATTGTTTTTTTATTTAAATCATGAGCCGCATGTCTAAGCCATCTAATTCGAGCCTCCTGTAAAAAAAACTAATATCTATTTTACACTATACACTATATGTATATTTACTGGGACCAAAATTGGTACTTACTTCCTTTCCTTTATACAACCAAATTCACAATTATTTTTCAATAAAAAACTTGCAGAAAAAATATTTTACCTAATACTTGCTAACCGATTTAAATAATTTTTATAAATAAACTTCAAATGTAAAGCTGTAACAAAAATAATATTATGAAGATAATGGGTAGTTTTTTTAACCGAATGGCAAAAAAAAGCTCGTTAAGCTATATAAACCCTTAAAAGTAAAAATTACTAGTGTGGCATGAAGAGCTAGCAATGACGGTATTAAGACCAATTTATCCTTTTCAAATATTGAATACTTACCTGCATTAGTTGTTCAATGTTTTCTAGACTCTTCTAGAGTCAAATTTTTTAATGTGCACAATTTTAACCATATATTGCCAAAGAAAAAACAATAGACGTCTCTCCGTAAAACAAGGACAAGCTTATATTTCAGTTGTTTTATATTTTAAGAATTTTCCAAAACCAAAAATTTGCATATCTTGCAGGATATTTTAGGTTTTGGTAGTTTTTAGTAGGTTTTAAGGGAATAACAAAAATTTCTGTGGCAACACTGGCCATTACTACGTCCAAAATTTACTTTTCGCACAAACTGCTTATTATTGGTATTCTGGAAAAAAATTATTTTTATAATTTGGTTTTGTTTATCAACTGACTAAAATTTAAAATGGTACAATCAAATATGAGGGGTTGCGTTCACAGGAGTCATATTTTTCCAGGTTATTATTTAAAAAAATATAAATTTATGACAGCTTGTGAATCCTCCAAATGTATTTGGACATATTCTGCATTTTTACAAAGAATATGAAAAAAAATCATCAAGCACATTTTTTAAATGTATATTTTCATGGACTAAGTAAATATTTTTAATTTCATATAAACTTTTGGTGATATTAAAAAAAGTTTATGACCAAGTTACCCAAATCTTGGGCCTTACTCCTCACATACAAAACAAATATACATACATATATTATGTTTAAAGTATCCTAAAGAAGATATTACTTTTACGGCTGTTTAAGGGGAAATTCCATGGCATTTACGTTTTAAAGATGATATTTAATAAATGACCACTACAACCAGCTATTTTATAGCTGATCTTGTAAGTAAAACTTTTAACTAGTTTTTCAAGAACTTCTGGCATTATTTCATAAATGGCATGAATTATGCTGACCTCCAATTGGTCATGAGTTGTTGGGTTGTCAGCATAACAGCGTAACACCAAAGAAAATAATCAGGAAGAGACAAATCACACGGTATTGGAGGCCAGAAGTGAGAACCATTTCGTGAAATAACTGAAATAACATTATCACCAAAATATTGTTTCAATAATTCGATGATTTCGTAAAATGTATGGTACGTAGCACTATTCTGTTTATCTCACAAATTTTTAGAAACAAATATTCACTATTTGTATGAAATAATGTTTGTGGATGCAATGGTGTCTCAATTAATTACCTTAGATTGTTTTTACATCATATTCGGCAAAATTTGCATTTTAGAGTATCCATTTAAACAAACTGAGCCTGACACCAATCGGAAAACGTACGACTCAACTGATGTTCATTAGACTCCAATTCTTCAACAAATGGATATTGTGTGGTTGTAAACCAAGATTTATGCAACATTTTGCATTTGTTGAGAAGGGCGGCGTATGAAGTTTTGCAATAGATCGTTCATTAGCACGACCAGTAAAAACCACTCTTTAAGTTCGTCCAACACTGACGTACTCGTTGTCGGCAACGATTGATGAAAAGTTTTGTTTTTTATTTTTCATTGGACGAGTGATTATTTGATCGTCTCCAATTATGATTGCCAAAAACCGTCTCAGGTGCTTTGTCATCGTTATGATGGACATCGTTATGATACAGATAAAAAAAGAAATTGTTTATGTATTGCTGAACATTACTAACGCTTACCAGTTTTATGGATCGTAAAGCTGGATATATATACGAGTATATAGTCGTCGCGAAGAGAAAAGAAATCAGTGTATAATATTGTTAAAGGCCAGGATTCACTATCATACACAATCGTACGATTTAATCACAAAGAAATCTGACAGAATTCTGTCCTACTTAAAAAATCGTTTTAAAATGGCGTTGTAGATGGCACACTATCATACAAAACAAGATTTTGCAACTCTGATCGCATGGAAAAATACTATTTTATGACTTTTTTCAAAAGATTACCAAATCGTACAGACTGTCAAAAAGTGTGTCACACGCATACACTTTTAATCCACACTATCATACTTTTTGAGCACACATGCAATTTTTTACATATCGTACGACTGAGTATGATAGTGAATCATGGCCGTAAGTATGTACGCTACGTTCACAATACTAATGGTGATTGATGTGTTTATTTGTACGTTTGCGTTTAAGCTAAAAACACGGAATACTCACATATAAGCTATATTTGACGTGTTTATTTGCTCGTCTCCAGGACCCCTTAATTGCACTCGGTTAAGGTACATCTTCCACTCAATTCTTCATTTTAGCTGTTATATTATTTATGTTTTACGATGCTCAGATTACTCTGGATATATCTTTTGATGAAATCGAAAAACTGTTGAGATATTACTTAAATAAAATGTTTTTACTCTCTAGAAATACTTTATACAACTTTTAATCTGCCAGTAAACTAAAAATCTGCCGTGTTTATTGCGAAGGAGACAACACAAGGTAACCGCCTTCTGATTTCCATTTTAGAGATCTTTGTGTAGCGAATCGTAGGTTGTACGCGAGTTGTACATGAATTGTTATGTTTGTGGCCTGATTGTATTAAAGTTATGTGTCGGTTGTACGAAAGATCATTCCTGACTTATACATCAATTTACTCAAAGTTTCAAAAATTGTTGAGAATGGCTACAAAGTTGAATTTAACGAAAAAGGTTGCAAAGTTTTGAATGCTAATGGTGAAATTATCGTAAGGGAAATGATAATGCATATGTATCTAAAATTAAAACTAACGAGGCTGAGTTATGGCATAAACGTATTGGTCATGCTAACAGTGAAGTTTTAAGAAATATGAATGCCGCATCCGTCATAGGAGTAAAATGTGAAATTAATAAAGAAGACTGTACAACATGTTTGAAAGGGAAACTGTACAGATTGCCATTTAAAGACCTTGGAAGTAGAGCTACAGAAGTATTAGGTCTTATACACACAGATCTATGCGGTCCAATGGAGGTGAAATCCATCAAAGGTTCAAGATACATCCTTACCTTTATAGATGACTATAGCAACAAAAAAATGAAGAATAAAATGATTGAAAGTGGAATGGAACATCAAACCACAGTTCCATACAGTTCGCAACAAAACGGTATGTCTGAGAGGATGTATAGAACAATTATTGAAAAAACAAGATGTCTTTTAATTCATTCAGGCTTACAAAAAAGGTTTTGGGCAGAAGTGGCCAATACAGCTGTGTATTTAATTAATCGTACTCCATGCAAATCACTTAATAATGTTACAGCGGAAGAAGTTTGGTCAGGTAAAAAACCTTGTTTAAAATATTTAAAGGTATTTGGATGTAAAGCTCTAATCCACATACCAAAGGAGAAGAGAATAAAGCTTGATTCTAAAGCGAAAAAAGCAATTTTTGTTGGCTATTGTACTCACTCGAAAACCTATCGATTTTATGATCCAGTTCGTAATGAAGTGTCTTTAAGTAGGGATGCGAAATTTTTAGAAAATGAGATCTTCCATAACAAGGTAGATGATAACAATGCGAATTTTTATATGTTCATGGAATGTTATTCAGTGGGGGAAAAAGAAGGTGCTAATAATTTAGAACTAA
Source organism: Phasia obesa (assembly GCA_949628195.1). NCBI lineage: Eukaryota > Metazoa > Arthropoda > Insecta > Diptera > Tachinidae > Phasia > Phasia obesa. Next base: position 80,810,696 of record OX451219.1, on the reverse strand, counting down.
AAGAAGTTCTTGAATTAAATCCCGATGTTGAAAATATTAATTTAGTTAATCCACAAGGATGCACTGAAAGTCTTCTTGCAGATGGATCATCATCATCAGAAGATAATTTTTCAGATGCAACAAGTGCTACACCTTTCGAAGGATTTGAAACTGAAAGTCAACAAACTGAATATAATGCTGGAATCACATTACTACAATCCATAAGAAAATAATCTAGGTGTCGAAAGCCTGTAGAAAGGTATGGTTTTGAGAGTAATGTAGTATGAACAGATCAAGAACCTAGCACCGTTAAACAAACGCTTCAAACTGAACAAAAAGATGATTGGAAAAAAGCTATGGATAATGAACTTAATGCTCTGGTTGAAAACGTTACTTGGGACCTTGTAAGTCTTCCTAAAGGAAAGAAAGCTATAGAAAGTAAGTGGTGCTTCAAAATTAAAAGAGATTCAAATGGTAACATTGAAAGGTATAAAGCAAGATTAGTAGTAAAAGGGTACTCGCAACGATACGAAATAGATTATGAAGAAACATTTTCTCCAGTGGTTAGATAGTCATCGATACGTCTATTACAAAGTCTAGCAGTGCAATTTAACTTGGACATAGACCAAATGGACGTCGTTACTGCGTTTCTGCAAAGTGAACTTGATGAGGAAATCTACATGAATATTCCTGAAGGTTTTAATGCAGATAGCAAAAAAGTATGCAAACTCAAGAAGTCTCTATATGGTCTAAAGCAAGCGAGTAGAGTTTGGATAAGAAATTAGATAGGACTTTAAAGCAGATGGGCCTAATACAATCAAAAACAGAGCCTTGTATTTACTACAAGATAAAAGATTGTGAAAAAACATACGTTGCAAATTATGTCGATGACATATTAATTTTAACAAACAATTCTAAGACTAAATTATTCATAAAAAATTGTTTATTTAAAAATTTTAAGATGAAGGATATAGGATATAGGCGAACTATATTCTAGGTATGAAAATTACCCGAGGCCATGAAAATGGAAAATTGTGGTTGGATCCAAAAACTTTATATAAACAACGTATCGAAAAAGATTAAAATGCTTGATTCTAAACCAGTATCAACACCATTAGATGTTAACCAAAAATTCTCTAAAGATACATATGTGTCCTATAACCGATGAGGAAGAAAAAGAGATGAAGTTAATACCATACCAAGAGGCAATTGGAAGTTTAATGTATGCTGCACAAGTTAGTCGACCTGACATTTCGTTTGCTGTAGCTGTCTTAGCTAGATATAGTAATACCCCTGGTAAAGCTCATTGGCAATCAGTAAAACGCATTATGAGATATCTTAGAGGTACAACAAAGGAAAACATTGAAGGATACTCAGATGCTGATTGGGCGGGAGACATTGATGATAGAAAGTCAACTTCAGCTTACGTGTTTAAGTTTCAAGGTGGTTGCATATCATGGAATAGCAAAAAGCAACAAACAACTGCACTTTCTACAACAGAAGCAGAGTATATGGCGTTGGCAGCAGCAGGTCAAGAAGGGTTGTGGTTGAGATCAATATTTTCTGAACTCACAAAGGCGTCAGCTGTAAAAATTAAATGTGACAAATGAAGAAAACAAAATCATAATTGAATATATTAACACTGAGGAAATGGTTGCAGACATCCTAACAAAATCATTAACACATTTTACGCATTCCCATTGCTATGGTCTTATGTGTATAGGTGCTCAATCTAGTGGGGGTGTTGAAGAATAATAGCCCGTGCAGGCTGCCACGAAATTAAGTCACTTCGTGATTTCGGCCGAAATCAACTTGAAATTACGTAATTTCGCATACATTTTACCATTGCCCAAATTAACTCATTCTACTTAATTTCGTCGAAATTAACTTGAAATTACGATAGACAACGCTGGTTTTGTAGAAAAAGCTACTTTTTTGCAAGCATGACCAGATTTACAACCTTGAAAGTCCGTTTTGTTTGAAAAAAATTTAAAAGCCAAATGAAATAATGGAAATATATACATAATTGTACATTAATTTTGTTGTAGTGTTGTTTTTAATATTCATGTATATTTTAAATCAATACGAAAGTGTTGTGCGAAAGCTTTTTGCAAAATAATTAAATTATACAAACGTAACTAAACGTGATCAGCTGTTTGCGAAATTAACTCAAATGTCAAAAAGCCCAGTATGAACACTTTAGATTTCGTTCGTAATTTCAGCTCGAAATTACTTAATTTCGTGGCAGCCTGAATGGGCTATAAGAATGAACACCAATATTAAATACTCGATCTAATATACTATGTATTTTATGTTTTATATAATTTGTATTTTATGTTATTACTGAAAATAATTTTTTTCATTCTTTGTCAAACTTTCAAACTAACAATAGATTCCTAAAATTTTTTGAACAACTCATCGCATCGTCTATGGCTTGCTTTAAGATATCTCTTGAATCGGACAGGATCTGGGTTATATGAACACACTTTGGCCAAGTTTGAAAGTAGACAATCAGAAATACCAACAAAACATTAGTTAGGTCTTATCACAATTTGATAATTATAATTTCAAAAGCATATTCATTTAAATTCATTGTGATACTGATACAAATTCGGTTAATGGTCTAACGTTTGAGCAGAACTTTCAAATTATAATAATTTTATTATCAAAATCAGATTTCGTTAAAGCAAATATTAGCAAAATCGCCATATATAAGACGAAACCAACCCATACGAGGCTTTACCAGTTCAGATCATTCACAAAAGGATAAGCATTTTCAGCCAGCTGCATACTTAGCCCATACTTTTCCGAAAACGACGTGAATGAGGCCACATCTATCAACGACAACAGCTTTAAATCAATATTCTTGATAATCTAACTTTATTTTACTCAAGTTAAATAGTTTAACTTGTACATACATATGTATATGCATATACGTAACTGCGCAGATAGAAGGGCAAAAAAAGACAACACAACGCGTTTAAATGCTGCTAACTGTTATGACTCCGAAATTAACGATTTTGAGCGATTTTCTATTTCGGTTTCGGATTTCAAAACAATTAGTTAACCTACCGTTAGGTCCCTTTCTCTGTGAGCGGTCACATATCAAGTTTTCATACCATACCTTGCTTGAGACACGGAAATGAAAAGAGCAGAACCATACTTTCTTTCTTTAAGACTTTTAACTATTTTACTACGTTTTTACTATGTTTTTCTTCTCGAACCCCGAAACGTACATAAATATAATTAGCGTCGTAAATGCCTCTAATACTTAAAAACTAGGAGGTTATAGATCGAAGAAACAAGAACGTTTCGATGAAATTCTTCAAGTCAGACATTTGTCGTTTGAAGGTAACTCTCACAAAAGAGTAATGCCGATCTAAACTTGCTGTACCACGGAAGTTCAACAATTAAAATACCTTGCTCTCTGGTCAGCTGTCAGATTATTATTTTAGGGTTGCCAACACTTTTCTGAAAAGCGGCAAATTTAAATTTTGGTACATTTTTAGTTTCTTCTGATATAAATGAATCCAAGATTAGAAATAAATTGTATAAAATACATTCTTTAACTACTATTTAGAGTAGTAGTCAGAGAGAATAAAAAAACTTAAGCCTAACTTTATCAATTCATTTGTATGTAAAACTGATACTGATTATTATAACTTGCCAATAGATAAAGTTATGAATTTATCGGAGCGATAAGTAGTTTTTCACTAACACAAATGAGCTAAAAGTAACCTGTAACTATCACGTACTTTAAGGTCAAGTTATTGCAACGAGCCTTACCCTCGTTTTTATAACGAAAAACTACTTATCTTCCCGATAATGTCCTAACTTTGCCTATTGGGAAGTTATAATAATGGGCCTAAGAAAGGCACAAACATATTTGTTTATTGACTTCAAATGTTGTATTCAGCAGTCGTTATTTTCATTTTATTTTAAATTCTTTTTTATAAAGGAATGTTAAAAAAAGTTCCAGATTAATTTATATTTTTAACGTTACACCAGCATTCATTCACCATGACCATAAAATTATACACTTTATTTGCATTCAAAAATTTCCTAATACTTGTACTTAAACTAGTACGAGGTTTGTTCAAAAAAATTTAGATTTTTGTTTTTTAATATTTGCATTTCTATTTACAAATTTACAATTTACAAATGCAAGACCATTGTCACAAGATTGTGAATTAGGTGACAGCTAATACATCACGCCTTTTAAGTCTTCCATATTCTGAAAGTAAATGGAACCTTATCATGTTTTACGGCTGTGTGCTAACATAAGGCATTGACAAAAATAGTGGAATGGATTTTTTTCTTTTTCGCCACACCATCTACAGATATCATCACACAGTCGAATGTCTTTTTAATAAAAATCTAATATCTGAAAATGAATATGTAAATATTATAACAACACACAATGTGTTATAATATCTACATATTCATTTTCAGTTCAGACTTACTCATACATAACAGCTTGTTCAGTTCCTTATTACCCGTTGCTCCAACAAGGATTTCGACTGTGTGCATCTCGATTCCATGATGTGTTGGCATCACGTCTGATTTTGTGTTTAATTCTCACCAACACAGATTCAAGACGAGTTTATATATCCCCACAACTGACACTTATGTCCGAATCCACTCGTGCCAACTCGTCTGAAGCTTAATTTTCTGCGACAAACACTCCAGCACAGTTTCAGTGTTTCTTGTTTATTGAGAATTTGTAGCTCTCTGCAACATCGGTTGACTTTCTTAAGTCTAACGCACCTATTTACAAGTTCCATTAGAGCCGCATGACTAAGTGTATATATTGATATTGATTGAGAACATTGGCCTCGCAGAAAGTTACCTAGCAGCTTCAGACGTCGCTATGCTTCTTATAGAAATATATGTATAAATATTCAGACGTCGCAAAAATATCGGCTTGGAAAATGCTAGATTTCCAGTGTAGAACTATGTCTGATACCTAACTTCCCGCAGTAAACTCCACTTTCCGCACCATTGTCCTTTTTTGTATCATCTGTATATATCGTAAAACCTCCAGTGCAGTTGTGCAGAGGTTTCCAATTCTCTCTTATTGGAATTATTCGCTCCTATTCCCGTTGACGTTTTAATTTTAATAGTCGTTTCTATGTCGTTGTCATTTTTATTGTCGTTTCGTTCCTAAATTCGTATTCTTGAAACACATATCGAAAACAAAAAGAAAAATTATTAAAGTGTGGTAGCACTGCAATTTTTTGTGTTGTTATTTATGACATTTTTGTAAATTTCTGAAAAGTTTGTTATTTCTTTGTAAGTTTTAACAAAATATGGCGAGTACTGCAGTTTATTTTTCAAGTTCAAGTGATGATGATGACATAATGGATATAAATATAAATCGCAAGAAGCTACGACAGAACGTTAACATTTTGCCATCCCAGATTCTAAGTACGAAACTCGACTAGTAGCGATCTAACTTCTTAATGGTCGGCGATTACCACTACATTTCCTTTTGGGTTTATTTATTTTTCACATTTTAATAGGTTTGACACCGCTTCCTCCAATGGTGACAATGGTTGCTCGGGAATCCTTTTTATCTTGATTTATTTTAATAAAAAAATATTTTAATTGATATTTTCTCCTAATTTAGTTTTACTTACATTATGCCAAGATGGAGGCCCAAACTGATTTAATTTCTCGGCAGTTTCGCTTCAAAAATAACAAAATTTTAGGATTTTACGTCCTTTCAAAAACCCTTAGCATAAGCGGGATGTTTTTCCATTTAAAAAACTGAAATTTCGAACTTATTGTTCCTTTTTTTTCATTTAAATTTTTTTTTTCTTGTAGTCGTTTGTTTTTCCTTACCTTAAATGATGACGACAAAGAACGAATGTTTTATTATCGTTCCTATCTTCGTTTCAAAATAGAGAATACCGATATATATATTTACGACGAGTGTCGTTAACTCCAACAGTAATGCCGAATTGTCGTTTTTATTTCGTGTTCAAACTACAACACCCACGGGAATAATGCCGATTGTAGTAATCTCTTAGTCCCAACGGATTTCAGCTGCTAGGTAATCGGTTTTAATGTTCTCTTATTGATGAAGAGTAACATACTTAACGTATTTAATGGAGCTCGAAACACATCTAAACCCTCTGGTTCGTAACATACTAAATGAATGCGGATATATTCGCCTAAGAACGAGGGACATTGCTTCTCCCATCCGAAGATCAAAGGAATGACCGGCAAATGATAGTAGCAACTGTAAAATATGCAATAAAAATAGGTATTATTCTTGTGTCTTGGCTTTTTCAGGATTTCTACCAAGGCCACCCTTTATGGTCCATAGACTTAAATTTTATATTTTGGATCGCGTTGCAATACTTCAGACAGAGTATCCGCTAATTTTTCTCTTGTCAATAGCTCTCCATCGTCAGTTTATAATACTACGCTTATCACCATACATCAAGATTCAAAAGAATTTCATTCAATGATAGGATCCACAAAGTGGATGAAATAAATAAAATGTTCAACATAACTTTAACACAATCGACAATCGTTCGAAATAGTATGTACGTAGCCCGTGAAATTAAAAAGTAAATTTTTTTTACAAACCTCGTACACAAAAGATAAATTATAAATTTTCCAAATTAGATTGCAGAAAGCAGTTTCATACACAAAACTCCCGCTCTATATTTTCAAATAAATCCCACAAAGTACTTTGGCGCACTTAAAACAAGACTTTATGGCCTTATTGACTTACAAAGTGGTCAACATTCAATAACAATAAAAAAACAATAACAATAACAATAACGTTACAAAGTGATTATTTCACGGGAATAAAAAATTGCATTCAACAAGTGTTGCAGCAGTTGCTGTATGTTGGCTGTAATAAAAATGTTGAAAAAAAACTGAAATATTGTATGAATGGATCGATGCTTATACTTTGGAAACGTTCATACAAGCACCAGTAAAGTGATGTATGTGTTTGTGTGTGGTTGTGTGTGTTTGAGTGTGTTTGTGTGTGTGTGTGAGTCTTTAAAAGTTACGAGAATATGAATGGATGATTGCGTTTGTTACTTTCACTTGGATGCATAATTTAACGATGCCGTTGTTTCAGTGGTGAACTACAAACAACACAGAGTAGAAAATGGAATAAAATCGAACAAACAAGTAACTGTTTTGTTAAAGGTGCAATTAACCCATATATGCTACAAGGCCTCTATATTTGGTTAAACTTTTAGTCAGTCAAATACGTGTTCACAGGTAAAATAATATATAATAACATACTCACCCCTATCGCGAATAATTAGTCCCATTAAAAAACTCCCAAATTTTCTATCGTGAATGATTTCTACCGTAAAGTATCAGGTGGTTAAATTTTAAGGGCCGATGTTGAATGTGAACCACACCTAAACGTCAATTTTTTTCTGCATTTAATTTGACATTTCTTAATATCAGACTAACTCAATTTGAACCGTGGTCATTCCAAACGTCGTCAATGGTCAGAATGATGGCAAGAAATGGCAACAGTGGATTATCAATTTTCACCTCTGTGGATTCGTCTATAAGCAGAAATGCCGCATTTGGGCGAATGATAGTCCAAAAGTGATTGTCGAAAAACCAACGCACCCACAAAGAGTGATTGTATGGTGCAGTTTATGGGCTGGCGTATTTTTTCTAAAATGAGGCCGGTCAGGCAGTTACTGTGAATGGTGTTCGCTATAAAGAGATAATAACGAACTTTTTATGGCGGTGCCACTTGCCACATAGCTAACGAAACAATGGCTCTTTTGCGCGACAAATTCAATGGTCGTGTTATCTCACGATGTCAATTGGCCGCCAAGATCATGTGATTTGACATTATTGGACTTCTTTCTTTGGGGTTATTTGGAAGAAAAAGTGTACGTCGATAAACCAGAAACAATTCAAGAGCTAAAGGATTAAATAATTCGGCACATTAACAGCATAGTACCTCAATTGTGTCTCAGCGTCATCGAAAATTTGGAGCATCGGATGGAGGTGTGCCGCCGTGGTCGTGGCGGCCATTTGGTCGATTTTTTGTTCCATACATAATTGAACCATACCAATATTATCAAAATAAAAAGCAATGACAATAATTTCGTAAACAATTTGTGTGATACTCAACATCGGCCTTAAAATTTAACTATCCTACAGGTAAATTTATTATTATTAGAAAAATTGGAATCATTTATGATAGAAAATTTTGTAGTTTTTTTGTGGGAATAATTATTCGCGATAGGGGTGATTTTATTTTTACAGATAGTTTTTACTTCGATAGGATAGGGATAGGGATAGCGAGATGTGTTTCAAGCTTGTATAATTAAACACGTAACCACCTATTTCGTTTGAGATGAGTACCAATTTGATAATTCGTACAACCTTATTTTAGCGCATTTGATTTGACTTTGATGAACTTAAAAACTACCCAATAACTAATTAGCATAATGTCATATTGATTTAATGATGGAATAATAAGGTAAAAATGTTTTCCAATCAGACAGAGAATTGTAACTGTTTTTAATTTAATTTGGTAAACTCTTGAAATTTTCACACAAGTTGTATTACTGTAGCCGCTACAACAAATAATAAAATTTATAGGGTGTTCCGACCGAGACGTATTTTGCATGTATGTATACAGCCTAATTTTTTAACCATAATAGGTATGTCTCTCTTAAAATTTTCACAAGAGGTGTACTTCTATGGTTTCTCTAAGAAATAGTAAAAATTAAAGGGTGATCCGACAGTGACATTATTTGCTCGTATATGGTCTTAATTTTTCAACTTTAATAGGTAGACTCTTGAAATTTTTATACAATAAATAGTTAAAATAAAAGGGAGTTCCGACAGTGACGTGATTTCCATGGATATATAATTATATGGCCTTTTTGAACCATAATATTTAGACTCTTAAAATTTTCATAGAAATAAAATAAAGGGTGTTCTGATAGTGACATGATATGCTCGTATATGGCCTTATTTTTTTAACCGAAATAGGTAAACTTTTGAAATTATTACAAAAACTCTTCTGCCTCGGCCGCTATAACAAAAATTAATAAAATATAAAGAGTGCTCCGATAGTGTCGCGACTGTATCAAATATTTAATTTGTTTAACTCAAGGCGAATTCATACCAGGTGTGAGCAGTAGGACAACAACTACAACAAAACAACAACTTTGACATTCGATTAGCAGATATGAAACAATGTATTTTTTGACAAGACATTAGCAAAAAAACGAGAGCAAAAAACAATCAGCTGGGCTATCGACTCCACCTGGTATGAATTCGCCTTGGTTTAACCTTAAATTTATACAAAGTATGTAAAATTCTGTCCGCTATAGCGAAAACAAATATAAAAAATAAAAATTAAAGGGTGTTGCGAAAGTAACAAATTTAAGTATGTAACCTTATTTTTGAACCGGACTGGGTAAACACTTTAAACCTAAACAGAGTATGTATAAGTTGTTTCCCTATAACAAGTACAAAAAAATAAAACGAAAAATTAAAGGGTATTTCGATAGTGTTACGAATTTGTATATACATATGACCTTATATGTAGTTGAACAGTAACAGGCTGACACTTCAACTTTACACAGATTTTATTTAGCAATATCTACTGTAACAACAAGTAAGGAAAAATAAAAATGAAATTGTGTTCCCTATATGGCGTCAATTTAGGGAATTTGGCCTTCTAAACGTTATGAAAAACACCTGATATTTGCACAGGTTATTTACACAATGTACTATGCTCTAGTATAAAAAATAATTAAAAATTAAAGGGTGCCCCATAAGATGGGAAAAAAGTGTAAAAGTGTAAACTGTGGCAAATAGGTAAATTCTATAAGGCACATATTTAAAGATGTACCCTACATCAAAAAACTTCCTTAATTTTCATCTTGGTATTCCTGTCCCTTTTACAGTTCTAAACTTTTTGGCTTCGTGTATAGCAGCCCTACAAAAATTACACTCTGACACCTTTTCGGGTTTGCAGAGTCAAACTCTTGCAAAACCTCTGCGTAGGTAGAATGTGAACATATGGTTTTAGGCCATTCAAATGAAATGCTTTTGCAGTATCGCCGTATTACGAAAAGATTATTCGCGTTCTGTAGTTGAAGCGGTTCAGAGTCCCCAGGGTTATCATCTTTAATGCTATTTGCTAATTAACACCTGTCATTTTGCACATTTAACTGGAGTTAACTCAAACAATTCTCATCTTTTGATGTCAGCAACGAATGAATATACCTTGTTGCAGCATTGCTATTTTGCATAGAACAAAACGCATATTCGTCGAAAAGAACAATGTCTAGGCTATAAGGTTTGTGGTGCAAATTGATCGCGCAGCATTAGACCCAGCATTGTTTTCATTGAACCCTTTATTTAAACGGATTAATTGTGTTCAGTACAGGTATCATCGTTTCACCTAAATTTTACAGCTTCCAAAAGATAAAACCTTTCTTATCATGTTTTTCCGCGCTTTGGATTTTATAAATATTTAATAATCTATACATATAAAGTAGTAACTCATTTCCGTCTGTCTGTCTGCTTTTCATTTACGTTTGCATCACGTAAAAACTACTGGATGGATTTTAACAAAATCTTTATCTATCTATACCATAGTTTAAGGCGGAACTAAAAACGCCTTCGCCGCTATTACCACATAGCACTAAATCGCCGGCAAAAATAATCACAACGTTGCAGTGTTGCCATAAGCGAAGCTTTACTATCACACTAACCATTGTCTTATCTACTACTATACAGTTATAGGCATTAATTGCTTGAGTTTTACTTCTCTTAAAAAAAAGAAGGGTCTTTGGTGTGGATTGTTTTCAAAGCAAACAAAATATTGCAAGGACGCTGGCGGGTACAACTAGTTCTCTAATAATTCGGTTAACAAACTTTTGTGCATTGTGACGCTGAATCAGCATTTGGGACATGAAAATCGCCTTTACTTCTCTACCTATGATTATAATTCTCTAGCCATACGGCGACAATTATATACTTATTACTGCTCACTTTTTATCTCGGGCCAGGAGTTGGGGAATGATACCTACTCATGCAATGCGTTGTTGTGAACTACGAAATTGAAAGTGACAGGGAAGACCTCTGCAGGAAAATGATTCCACTTACGAAGTGTTCGGCTAAAAAACGAATTCTCTCTGTGAAGCATAGTGCGATTCACTGGCTAATCGACCACAAATGGATGAGCTCTTAATAATAAGTGTGTTGTACAAAAACGTGCGGATATCGAGACCACATTCCATTGTCAAATTTGAGAGTCAATAGAGTTGGATACCCTACTGTCACCTATGATCTTCTTCTTACACGCTCTCGAGTAGCTCCAAAATAGACTTTGAAACAGCGGCCCATACATGGAAGTTGTACTCCATTTCGGCCGGATGTAGGTGGTATAAATAGTAAGGAGATCTGTATATGTATAAGTACATATATATATTATATGCTCATATTAGACTGTCTACACTTTCTATACTTGTTTTATGTCATAAACTAAGGAAACACTTCTTCGTTTTATAAAAAAGACTAGACAACACCTTTAACTCATGTGGTCAACACTTTAGTATAATAAATATTTGTTAGTGTTAAAAAACGCTACATACAATTGTGGTAGCTACTAGCCACAATTGTATGTATGAGTTCATACGCAAGAGCATATTGCAAATAAAGTCTAGTGTAACATAAACAAGTTGCTGATAGTCGGGTTTGCAACATTTTCCTTTGTGTTATCAATCAGTCAGTGTGATTTTTTTCTTTCGATGTTTAGCTTTTTTTGCAGTGCTTCCTTATTTGACTTTATGTTTTGAAGTTTTTTTTGTTGTTGTTTTAGTAAAGTTGCTCTATGCAATAGTTAGACATAATTTATAGTAACAAGTTGATTTTATTACGTTTATACCCTTCAGCAGTATTGCTATTGTATGGCTATTGTTGTTTATAGTTAAGAAAACACATAAGTCCTAATGTATAATTGTAACTTCTCAATGGAATTAGTATTTACCGCACTTGATTACAAATGAGCAATTCTTTCAAAGTGCAAGACACATAGCTTAAAAATATAATCAATTAAATATAATCAAAAATATAATCGTTGGACTGATTGGTAGCGCGCTCGTATATCAGGCTGGGATTGTGGATTCGATTCCCGCCAAAGAATCTGAGTGTTTTCAGCAGACAAGCAAAAAGCTACGCAGGTAGTTTTGTCTTAAAAAAATATGAATAGTTTATTTATAGTATGTGTTTTTAAAATTTAAGTGGTGGTGGAATATTCCACAACTGCATATTTTTCGAATTATTACAACAAAGCCTTAATATCGCTTTTGTATATAATCGTCTTTGCAAATCGTCTAGAAAATAACTTTCAAAAGCACTCAATTCTTTGAGTGACTCTATACAAATTTTTTATAGAACCGCTTACTTGCTCCACTATCCAAATTGCCTCAGCCCCATGTATTTTTTTAGTTGTTCAGGGAGCCTATGGCAACGCGTCATAGGACGCATTTGGTAGGTTAATTGACTTCGAAGCTGTTCCATGCAGGGTGGTCAAGTTGGACTTGTGTGGGTATTAAAAAAGCATAACGGCAACCAGGGGCTGTCCACAAGTTAGCGTTCTATCACATCTTCTACGGTTCTTAGTTATTAACGTTCTATTCGTACAACTTAGCGGCCTTGGTTTCTAACTAACGCTGGTGGCGCGTCATCATTACTGTGGTAAAGTAGGATAATAGAATCACATCGCGAAGCAAGCATCAGGCTCTAACCGTTCTGGTATCATTTACAAGACGTAGAAATTGCAGTCTTATCAAGTCGGCATTAAACGGTTTGACTATTGAGTTCTCTGTTGGGGTAAAACATGGGGCTTAAAACCAACAATGATCTACTGGTCCTATAATGCCACTTTTAACTTACTCTGATCTAGTGTGGTGCCAGAAGATCAAACAGATAACAACCTGGGATCTGTTTGGACCACCGTTTGGGTATCTATAACTCGATGAATACTTATGAAAACGTAAACCTTGTGTACTTGTTCTCTTCGGGAACGACCTTTACCTAAGAATATCTGATTATATTTAATTGACTGACCCTCGTCTTGCACCAGAACGTTTATCTCTTTGTTCGCGATCCAGATTTAGTTTCGATCAACCAGATTAAGTCTCACTCAGAATCCGACTAGGTTTAATTTACTGATGACTCCAAAAATGAAAATTGTGACATGTGAGCTAGTATATTTGTCGGAAATTTTCAAAGCGCTTTTCCATAGGTAACGTTTTTAAATAACCAACCATACTATTGTCAACCATATTATTGTCAAGCCTGATAATGTTTGTTAAAAAAAAACGAAAATATAATAAAACTTATTACATTATAATTAAATACAAACATTATATGCTTAACTTAAAACACTATAATATGATTAACAACTATGTAATGTTTGTTGCAACATTCTTTATTATAAAATACACAGTTATTTATTATTTTATTTATCAACAATTTCATTAATACACAATTTTTCAAAAACTTATTATCACTTTATTTTTTAATTAATAATTAAATGTGTTTATAAATTGACAAAATAATTGTGTACAAATTTGTTTGCTTTTTAGTTATAATAAGGTTACATACAAATAAACTTAATATGTTTTGTTTATTATTAATATATTATGGTTAAATATATAAATGAATTGTTAAAGTTGGGCTTAATTAGGTGATTAATTTAATGTAATATATTATTTTGAAATCTTTGAAGTTGTTTGAAGTTTAACAAAAATTGTATAGTCAAAACCAACTATGTTGCATTTTTGCGTAGTAAAATTGTAACCAAAACGTGTTTATCGTGACCAAAATAATATTAAAATATGGCAACTATATATTGATACAGAGAACAAACTGTGTTTCTTGTGACCATAGCGCAATCATGGTTTTACTCTGCGTGCAAAGCGGTACAAAACTTTAATACTAAATAACACAGGTCTACAAAATTAAACTTTTTGACAGATGTTTTTGTTTTGAAAACTAATTTTAAATAATTTTGGTAGGCTGATTTCAAAAATGTTTTCGCAAATATTAAAGGGAAAAAATGATATTTCTAAAAAAATTATTTGCTTATTGAGTAGAAATCTAATACAAGTTTAAAAAAAAATGGAAAAAAAACTTTAATCAGTATTTTTAAGTGAAATATTTTGCCAGAAAGCTGCCTTGTTCGGACATTCGGATGTGTTTTTAAGAGCATATTCCTTTTTAACATCCAATTATTACATGTTTGCTAGCAAGTGTAAGGCTTGTTCTAGAGGGCCGTTCTATTTGAGTCTAAGGTCTATCCCTTGCTCGACTATTCCACTCTCAAAGAAAGCATGGAAATGTTGTATAACATCCTTTTTGACCTATTAGCATGCACACTACTTTAAGGTCACCACAATGCATTTACTGATGTTCTTGTAGTTTATTTTCTTTAAAAGAATTTCTAAACTTTCGTACTTGAGTCTATAATTGGCGCCATTCTTCTTTTACAAACGCCACATTTCACATTACCCTACCCTTTTTCGCGATCACGGTAAAAGCTCGATGTGACGCCAGGTGCCAGTATCTGATATATACATATTTCACAAAAAGAATATAGTTTGCCCCTCCTTTACTACGACATAACTACCACAGATATAACAAAAGTTATTCGCATTGTCTTTTTTCCTTATTTATACGTTCTAGAACACTAAAATTACGCAACAACGCAAACAACCCGATGCGGATAGAGTAGTACAACGAATAATACAACCAAACTGCACATAATCAGATTTCAACGTTGTATTGACGCTTTTCCGCCGACTCTGTTGCTTTGCTGAGAAATCTAATATTAACCAGTGTTGCCAAATCACATTTAATTTCATAAAAAATCAATTCTTTTAAAAACCTTGTCTAAAATGAAACAAACATATTTATGTCATAAGTATGAAGATTAATAAAAATAACATTTTTAAGATATAGAGCGCTACAAAAGAAAATTTACGCGATAGAGCAAAAATATGGCGTTTTTTGGAATAAAGGCCCACAAACATATATAAATTAGCAAACAGCTTGCAAACATCAAAATCACTGTAGACCTGTGTAATCAAATACTTCAAAACTCTTTTTCGATAAAATGTTAACAACATATTCCTTAATTTTAAATATCCACACACTTTGTTTATCGCCATCACAAAAGTTGTGAATATTTTTTATTTTTAAACTCGATTAATGTTGTAATTTTAATACAAAATCAAACTCTGCAGTTGCGAAAAAAATGCAGCATAAAATTGAAAAACAAAAACAAAAACAAATGTACGTGATGATTTTTGAAACTAACACTTTTTCCATAAACACTAATAGATATATTGCCTGCAAAACAGATACCATTCATTCAATCAGTTGAAGCTTTTAGCGAGATTTTAGATAAACTTTGAACACTGAGAGTTAACAAATTTGTATTAACACTGATGTGCCATCAGATATGAACAAATTAAAACCTGAAAATGAAAAGCAAATCACTGTAATTGGCTGACAATTGAAGGATGGACAGACAGATGGTCTAACAAGCTAATTATATTAAACAGCTAGCTACTAGTTGCTGCAATAGCAATTACGGCAGCCACTAACAACGTAACTCTTTTGACGACTTTTTAACCGCAACTACTCACCAAATACTTTCTGTACATTTTGTTAACTGCAACGAGGGGCTACTTGTTTATGCACAATACTGGTATATAAAATTTTGATCAGATGTGTATTCAAGCTAAATCGTGGTTGTTATAATTAAACTAATCAACAAACCATTACCAAACGGTGAATCCAATTTTATATAATAATTGTTTATAAATATGAGTCTTCTTTTATTTTGTAGGGGGATACCGAAGCAGATCACATATTTTAAGGGTCCCTTTTAGAACCCGTTTGTTCCTCAATGATCTCCGGTATCCCCTGGTAATTTACGACTACCTTAGTTTCATTTGGATGTCAGTAGCCTGTTACTGTCGACTGTAGTGATTTAAGAATGGCAACTGATATATGCGGACATTCTTCTCCAATACAGAGTCAATGGTGATTGCTCAAAGGTTAATGCCTCCACAGCACCAACATTTTATATATGCCTGCCTGTGGTCCAAAGCCCTTATGTTAAGCAAGTCTGCAGGACAGACACACAAAATGTGTTCTATCGTCTTAGCCTTTTTACAGACACAGTCTGCAAGTATCGTCTTACCTCGATATTAAACTTGGTCAAATAATACTTAAAGTTTGACCTGTCACTAACGCAGTTAACCAGTTGTAGGCACCCACATTATATCCAAGCACCCTTTTGGTCTTCCTTTCAACTTGTAGTGAAAAATAACAGAGTCTTTGGTGGGAATCTAACCCACAACCCTGGACTAGCTCACTACCTACTAGCCTACTGAGGTAACCTCGCATATGAGCCTTAGTGTTGTTGTATAAGAGATGCTACTTATACTTGTGCGAAAATCATATAAAACAAATAATTATTAAATAAATCAGTCAATTGCGAATTAGACTCAAACATGTAGGGTCCCGTACTATGTTTAGTACAACTTTAAAAATTCAAGTTGTTAATTTTTTCATGTCTTATGAGGAAAACTTTAATTTTAAAATTAAAATCATATTCACGAAAATGGCAATACTATTGGAACACCCTTTAAAGTTTGGTAATTGTTGTCATAGCGGCCATGGTAATACACTTTCTATAAAAATATTAGGCACTGATGGACCACCCTTTAGTCATAAGTAAATGTTGTAGCGGCCGAAGAACAACATCTACTGTAAACATTTCAAGTCATCTCTCTGTCGAAACACCCTTTGATTTTGTTATTTTTTATAGCGGCTATAGCATTTCTCTTTCCATGAATATATAAAGAGTCTATCTTTTACGGTTAATAAAATAGGTCACTATACGTAAAAAACATGTCACTGTCGGAACACCCTTTAATTTTTAGTAATCGTCATAGCGGCCGTGGCAACATATAGCACCTTCTGTGCAATTTATAAGAGTCTACCTACATATTACGGTTCAAAAAATAATAATACATGCAAATCACGTCACTGTCGGAAAACCCTTTAATTTTTACTTTTTTTATACGGGCCATAATAATACACAATTTGTGAAAATTTCAACAATCTATCAATTATGGTTAAAAAATTAAGTCTTATACATGCAAATTATACCACTATCGGAAAACCCTTTAATTTTTAGGTTTATTTTTTTAGACTTGTTTATAAAGCGAACTAATTACTGTTTGTAAATTTTTAGTGTATGCCTCCTACAGTTCAAGAAACAAACACATATTAGTGAATAAAACCTCTCTATCGTAACACCCTATAAGTTATAATATTTGTTGCTATAGCGGCCACAGTTATACACCTTCTGTGAAAATTTCAAGAGTCTACCTATTATGGTTCAAAACTTAGGCCTTTTAAATGCAAATCACGCCACTATCGGAACTTTTTGTTTATTTTTTTATACTTATTTATAATAAGTTTTAATTACTGTTTGTAAATCTTTAGTCTATGCCTCCTACAGTTCAAGAAATAAACACATATTCGTGAATAATACCTCTCTATCGTAACACCCTATAAGTTATAATATTTGTTGCTATAGCGGCAACAGCTATACATCATCTGTGAAAACTTCAAGAGCCTACCTATTACGGTTCCGGAGATAAAAGGCGCTGACAGACGGACAGACATTGTAGCGAAAACAATAGGGTTTCGTTTTTACCCTTTGGGTACGGAACCCTAAAAAATTAAAAAGCGATAAGCGTCACTCACATCGTGCAAAGTTCTAGTGGGTTTTGGCGAGTATGTAAAAAAATTATTAGTGAGACTTAGAAGGCTATAATTCCCCTAAAAAGGAATTTGGGTCTTCTAATGTATCTAGAGATTCAGATCCGAATGTTTTCTGGCGCAATGCCGTCTTATGCAGAAATTTTAACAAAATGACGCAGCCATACTTTACTTTTAAAATGAGTTCTGGCTGAGAGACTTAAAAAATAAAAATTCTCTGACAACTTTAAGAATACCCTGTTTTTAAGGTTCCGTAACCCCCAAAGTTTAAAAACGTAACCCAATTGTTTTCGCTACAATGTCTGTCAGCTCCTTCTATCTGTGAAGCTGTAACAGTTAGACTCTTGAAATTTTTATACAATTTGTATGAAAATGACCGCTATAACAACAAATACTAAAACTTATAAGGTGTTCCGAAAGTGGCGAGTTATTCCCTTATATGTCTTTATTTCTTAAACCCTAAGAGGCAGACACTTGAAATAAACAAGTATAAAAATAAAACGAAAAATACAAGCGTTAATAATTGTTTAGGCTGTAGTTTTTTTTATAATAATAAAAAATAGCCCAGCTATTTTTATTTTACCTTTTATTTCAATTCACGAACGTATCGGCATCGGTATTTTATTGTTTAAGTTCGGTATCGTATCGGCGAAAAGCCATAACGAAGCATAGGTAGTATAAATAACGCTATAGCTATTTGGCAGAGTGTACATTACATTTACAAATAAATTGAAAAATGTTGCTACTTACTTATTAATCGCTTAACGATTAATAATGAACAACGCTTCCAAATTGTGTAAATTTACTTGAATAAAAATAACTTTTCGCGATGCTCATTTCTAATCTCACTACACTCTCATTCACTAAAAAAAATATATAAATTTTAAGGTGCAAAAAAATGGAAATCTATATAAAAATAGTAAAAGATGGTAGTTAGCCATAAAACAAAAACAAAAGCTGTTAAGACAAATTGTTGCCGCATTTAAAAAAACAAAAAAAAATCATAGGTAACAAAGAAGTTTTGTTTTTTTTTGTTGACCAGTGTAATGACTAAATAAATCAGTCAAGTGCGAGTTACATTCACACACGTAGGGTTCCGTACTATGTTTACTACAACTTTAAAAATTCAAGTTGTTAATTATTTTATGGGGCACCCTTTAATTGTAAAATTAAGATCATACAAATTGGAAAATTGGAACACTATTTAAATTTTACTAATTGTTATTATAGCGGCCATGCTAATACACTTTCTATAAATATATCAGGCGCCTACATATTGCGGTTCAAAAATAAGGTAATATAAGTGAAGTGAACACGTCACCGATGGCACACCCTTTAGTTATTCGTAATTGTTACAGCGGCAGAAGTACAACAACTACTGTAAACATTTCAAGAATCAATGAGGCTATTTACGTACAAATCATTTTTCTGTTCGAACACCCTTTAATTTTGTTATAGCGTCCATGGTAATTCTCTTTCTGTGATTATACCAAGAGTCTACCTATTACGCTTAAAGAAATAAGTTACTATACGTGAAAAACATGTAACTGTCGGAACACCCTTTAATTTTTTAGTAGTTGTCATAGCAGCCGTGGACACTTCTGTACAAATTTCAAGAGTCTACCTATTACGGTTAAAAGAATAAATATAAATAAATGCGGTTAAAAAAATAAAAATACATGCATATTACGTCACTGTCAGAAAACCCTTTATTTTTTACTGTTTTTATAGGGGTCAAAGTAATAAACCATTTGTGAAAATTTCATGAGTCTATATATTATGGTTAAAAAGTAAGGCCATAATCATGCAAATCACGTCACTGTCGGCACACCCTTTAATTTTTACTATTTGTTGTAGTGGTCATAGTATTACACCTCCTGTAAAAACTTCAAGAGTCTACCTATTATCGTTCAAAACTTAGGCCATATTCATGGAAATCACGTCACTGTCGGCACACCCTTAAATTTTTAGGTTTAATTTTGTAAACTTGCTTAAAAAGCGAACAAAGTTTTAATTACTCTCTACAAATTTTAAGTGGTTACCTCCTACAGCTCAAGAAATAAAGATATAAACGTAAATAACACGTCACTTTCGGAACACCCTCTAAGTTTTAATATTTATTGCTATAGCGGCTACAGTTATACACCTTCTGTGAAAATTTCAAAAGTCTACCTATTATGCTTCAAAACTTAAGCCATATACATGTAAATCACGTCACTATCGGAACACCCTTTAATTTTTAGGTTTATTTTTTATACTTGTTTATATAGCGAACTAAGTTTTAATTACTGTTTGTTAATTCTAAGTGTATGCCTCCTACAGTTTAAGAAATAAACATATATATGTACCTACTACGGGAACACCCTATACGTTTTAGTATTTTTTGCTCTAGCGGCAACAGTTATACATCTTCTGTGAAAATTTCAAGAATCTACCTATTACGGTCGCAGAGATAAAAGATGCTGACAGACGGACACCCAAAACAATAGGGTATCGTTTTTACCCTTTGGGTACGGAACCCTAAAAAATTAAACATTAAGATGAACAAAAAAAAAAAAATAATTCAATAAATTGAACCTGTACCCTGCAAATAACAAACACTACGTTCCTTTTTAATGTTTGGGAACATCTGCGACATTAAATTAATGAAAAATGAGGTGGATAAAAAATGTTAATGATTTTCACTCGTAATTAACTTTTTCCCCTTCTGCTTGTTCATAACATAAAAAAAATATTTAAAAGAAATAATTTTCACTAATGATCATTAATTTAAATAATTAATACTTTAACATTTTTAAATTCATTTTATATTTATTTATTTTTACGGTCTACTAGGCTCGAGAGGAACAGGCACATCTTGAAATGAAACATCGCAAAGAGGAGGATGAATTGTATCGTAAATTTGCTCGTAAACGTGAAGAAGAAGATCGTAAAATACAATCGGAATTCCAAACAGAATGGGAGCGTGAACTGCAAAGATTGGCACATAAATTCGAAAAAGAACTGGCCACCTCGCGTCGCAATCGAGAAGAACAAAATATTTTAACGCTGCGGCACGAACAACAAAAAGAAGATTTGGAGAAAAATATGACTTTAAGGCGAAGCAAAAAGAAGGAGAGTATAACACGCAAAATGTTGGAACACGAACGTTACGAAACCGCGGCTCTAGTCGATCGTCAATCTAGTGAAATGTTAGAGTTGATAAGTGCCCGTCGCTCGGAGTACATGCAAAACGAGAGCATTTTCTTAGATGATGAGTTTAGTGAAGGTGTAACACCCATGGAATATCCCATGTTAGCACCTCTGCCTGCACCACCGGCTGTTAGTAAATTTCAAATTTATACTGATCCCATAGAATTCGAAGATGTTGATCGCATAGCCATTTCCGTAGCCCAAGAAGATCAAAAGACCTTTACAGATCTAGTAAGACAGCTGGTGGGACGTTGTACCACCGACATTGAAAAGGCCCGTACAATATTCCGTTGGATAACCGTTAAAAATCTCAATGCCATGCATTTTGATGATGATTTGCGAGGTGACACGCCTATGGGTTTATTGCGTGGCATTAAGTATGGTACGGAGAGTTATCATGTACTCTTCAAACGCCTATGCAGCTATGCAGGTTTGCATTGTGTGGTCATTAAGGGCTATTCCAAGAGTGCTGGTTATCAACCGGGTGTAAAATTCCAAGATTCACGTTTTCGTAACTCATGGAATGCCGTCTATGTAGCTGGCGCATGGCGTTTTGTTCAGTGCAATTGGGGAGCCCGTCATCTGGTCAATGCCAAGGAAGCACCCAAAACGGGAAGAGGCAAAAATGATAGTTTAAGGTGAGTGCGAAAAGGGTACGCGTATTCTTGATGTCATTTTCAAAGTTCCATTTGTTATTTTTTTAAGATACGAATACGATGATCATTATTTCTTAACGGATCCTCGCGAATTTATTTATGAATTCTTCCCTCTACAAGAAGAATGGCAGCTTCTGAAGAGACCTATAACCTTAAGAGAATTTGAAAATCTACCATTTGTACGTTCTCTTTTCTTCCGTTATGGTCTCCACTTTGCCGATGAAGGTTACGGAGCAGTGGTGTTTACTGATGATACAGGTGGGATATAATTATCTATAGTTATTTGTTCATTTCTAAAGGAAGTTGTTTTTTCTCTTTAATTTACAGGAGCTGCCACAGTGCGCATTGCAATGCCGACTGACATGCAAAGTTGTCTCATCTTTCACTACAATTTGAAATTCTATGACAGTGACGAAGACTCTTATGATTCCGTTTCATTAAAACGCTTTGTTATGCAATCCGTTATTGGCAACATTGTAGCCTTTCGTGTTCATGCACCCTGTTCGGGAGCATTTCTCTTGGATATTTTCGCCAATGCTGTTACGCCTCAAGAGTATTTGACGGGGGAACCCATGAAGTTCAAATCAGTTTGCAAATTTAAGGTACCTTGTGGGTTTTTATCCGAACATAAAACGGAATTTAAATTTTAGCTTTTTCGTTTTCAGATATGTTGTGAAGAATTACAAACGGTAATGGTACCTTTACCAGATTGCGCTAGCGGCGAATGGGGTCCAACGAAAGCTACAAGACTTTTTGGTTTAATACCAATAACGCACCAGGTTAGTGCTTTGCTATGGTTTTGTATAAAAAGAAATTTGTTCATTATTTTTTGGGCATTTCAGGATCCTTTAATATTTGCTGGCCGCAGTTTAGATTTACAATTCCGAATGTCTCGACCTCTAACTGATTTTATGGCAACACTTCATAAGAACGGCATTGAGGAGAAAAAACTTTCCAAATATGTCACACATAATATATTGGATGATATTGTTACGTTTATTATTAAGTAAGTATCACTTTATTAGAGCTCGTTTCTGAATACTCGCCATTTTTTTGCCAAAAGCATAAAATCAGGGTTGGAACAGTGATGTTTGTTTTTAGATTTAAAATAAGTTTTTTTAATTCGTAAATTATGTATATAATCGAAGAGAAACATATATATTATGATTAAATTATATGCTTGTAGCAGACTTGGGGGATATCAATTACATTTTTTAATTAATTACACATGCTATTACTAATTACATGTAATTGTAATTGAAAATTTTCAATTACTAATTACAAGTAATTGTATTTGAAATAGGGACTAAAATCAATTACAATTACTTGTAATTTGTAATTGAAAAATTTCAATTACAACTACATGTAATTAGTAATTGGAAAATTAAATTACTAATTACATGTAATTGTAATTGAAATTTTTCAATTACAAATTACATGTAATTGAAAATTTTAAGTAATGAATACTTTTTTTTGTAATTATTGTCAAAAAATATTTAATTACAAAAATGTTCAATTACATATAAATTATTAAAAATAATAACAATCCTATTTGAATAAATAAATTTCGCGCCTTAGTGTTAAAATAATAGTAGCGAACAAATATGTATAACCTTTCAACTGGTGCTGAAGATGTTAAGGGAGTATTAGACCGTAAAAAACCTTTAGTATTGTAGGATAGTTTTTGAGGTAATTTAGAAACGAATTTAGACCACGCAAGTAAATCTGAAGTGCAAATTTCAAACTATTTTCCTTTTCATAATGTCAATGTCTACGGAATATTAAATGAATAAATGTATATTTGACCGCAAAGTTTTCAAAATTTTGTAAGCGATTATTACCTTTATGAAGGTGTTCACCGTATTTGAACACGGATGCAGTTTTTGTATTGCTCGTTTGAATAATACAGTTGATCATGCAACGCAAGATAAGCTTGACATTTTTAGGGATATAATTGAATTTCGTTCAATTGGAAGTAATGAAAATGCCTAATTACAATAACAATTACTTGTAACATGTAATTAGTAATTGGAAAATTAAATTACTAATTACAAGTAATTGTAATTGAAATCAGAGACAAAATCAATTACAATTACTTGTAATTTGTAATTGAAAAATTTCAATTACAATTACTTGTAATTAGTAATTTAATTTTCCAATTACTAATTACATGTTACAAGTAATTGTTATTTTCAATTACAAATTACCTGTAATTGTAATTGAATCCCCCATGTCTGGCTTGTAGTCATTCCATATTACTACTAAATATTATAACAATATTATATTAGAATCATATTATTGTCAACCCTGATAATGATTCCTTAAAATAACCAAAATTTGTTTAACCATAAACATATAATAAAAGTTATTAATTTATGATTAAATATAAACATTATATGGTTAAGTTAAAATACTATAATATGAATAAAAACCATGTACTGTTTGTTTAAACATTCTTGATAATAAAATACACAATTATTTATTATTTTATTTATTAACAATTTTATTAATGTACAATTTTTTAAAAACTTTAAAACTTTATTTCATAAAAAATAATTAAATATGTAAATACCCACCAAACTAAAGGTTTCGATTTCTTCTGAAGTCAGACTTGTCGTAAAGATTTCGTTAAGATATTTCGGTAATTTGTCGGAAATCAGGCTTCTCGTAACGAATTCGTTAAGACATTTCGGTAGTTTTTCTGAAAACTTCACTTCGTCTTAAAAATAACCAAATTTTACAAAAAAAAAACGCAACTTTAACAAACAAATCTAAATTTTACCTTGAACTCACGAAAAATAATTTAAAAAGCAAACAAAACTTTTTTTTCTTTAATATTATCTAATTTATAATTTAAATAATTTGTAATTTAAATAATTCTTTCTTAGAGAAAATAAAAACGAACTTAAGCTTGATTATAAATTTCATTGTAAGCAAACAAAACTTCACAAAAAATTAATTATCACCTAAATCCTGATATTTTGCCAATAATTTCAAATTTTAACAAGAAAAATTTATATTAAAACAAAACGAAAATTCACCTAAAACTTAAACAATTCACAAAGAATTTAATAAAACCAAGAATATAAAAAAATTACCAAATATTTAATCGAAGCAAAAAATTCAATTTCACAAACAAAAATTAAATTAAACGAAATTTCACGTTTTCGTTTAATTCAAAATTAAGTTTATATTTAAATATAAATATAAATGAATTGTTAAAGTTAGGCGTAATTTCTTTTATTCTCTCTGACTACTAACGTTGTTCACTTCCACACTATTGTGTTAATAATCTAAAATATAAATATCTAATTGTTGTTAATTGCTAACCAAAGGTTGGCTAATAGCAAGACAGATATATAAAATTTTCAAGTAAAAGAATATATCGTCCCCTCAATATAACAATAGCGTATGTTTTCATACGCTATTATTTTTTTATTGCATATTTAGAATCTCCATCATTTATTTTATGTCTGGTCAAAATTTCGTCAAATTCTACTTCAAAAAAAGGGGGTCAAAATGACACTGGAAAAAATGGTGTATAATTTCTTGTTCAAAAATTTCCTTCAATAAGTGTGTAAGCTCATATGCGCTATTTTCTTGAAATTGCCACAGTTGTTAAATGAATAATAATGTTACGAGTTATACTCCATTTTAGCCTGTAGAAAAAAATACAATTTATAAAAACTTTAACTCATAAAATAGCTTAGAATAATATACACTATTGTTTGAGAAATAATTTTCAAATAGTGCCAATATGTAATCAAAAGCTGCATGATCTCCAAAATTTGTGCAAAAAGAATGTAATTCCTCGTGGCTCGCAGTCATTTTTTTTTTTTAACTTACAAGAGGGAAAGAAGCGAAATTGTTTAGATGAGCCAGATGTAGCAGAGGAAGAGAAAGAAGACAAATGAATTTCTAGTTATTTTTCATTTACGCAATGTATACCTTCATTTGTAATAATTATTTGTTTATAATAACCCAAATTGAAAAGTAATGATTATGTGCCACTGAATTAACAAAACTATGAATTAATCACTGTTTTATAATGTTACAAATTGATATGTGTATACCATACAAAATAAAATAGTGTATCAGATAATCATACGAATTCCTTACGAAATAAAATAGCCTATATGGAGGACTTGCGCTTTGAATGACATAAGTATGGTCTTGAAGGATGCGTAGAATAAAAAAAATGGTCAATTTAAAGACAAGAAACGGTATTATGTATTCGTCGAAAAATCCAATATAAAGAATTCTTATTTACCGCGATATTGAGATTTTAATAGACATCCGATTTGACAAAAACTTTAAACTCAATTCTCTCAAAACCCCAAAAAAATTATACGCTATTGTTATATTGAGGGGACGATATCGTCCCCTTAATAAAACAATAGTGTATTATTTTTTCGAGATAATGGAGTTTTTGTCTAATTAGACATCGGGGAGAGAGTAATATTTCAGAAAATAGTCGATGGTTTTAAGTTGTGGTCATTTAAATATGCGGTGGAATAATCAGGCTACCAGTAGCTGATATTTCATTAATTTACAAGTGCTTTAATTGCAAATAAATGAGATTCAAAGTACCATGATGTCACTTAGACTATTTTATTTGTTTTACAATATGTATGAGAATCATTATACACTATTTTATTTGAATTGACTCCAAAAAATATATTATTAAAAAATAGTGTATATCAATACACGATTTTATTTTGTTATAAATTAATAAAAATAATAAAAATAGTGTATGCTTCTTATACAATATTTTTCTTTGCAATTATATTCAGAGTAACAACTAATTAAAACAGCATACCTGCACTTACACAATTATTAATGAAAAATTTCATACACGCAATTATACGCTAATATTTCAATTGATCTTTTGACCCACTTTGTGGAAGTAGAATTACACCAGACATTTACCACATTTAGAATCAGTTGTGATGTACATGCGTATACACTATTATTTTACTGAGGGGACGTTATAAAGAGAATAAAAATAAAGAATAAATGTTTTGCTTGGTAGTAATATAAGGAAATAGTGTTTAAAAGTGTAAAACAATTTTCAAAAAAAGCTCTATCTCCTATGAAATATAATAATAAAATTAAAAAATTTCTCATATCCTATTTCTTTTATAAGTTTGTTTAAATAGAAAATTAATAACAATTGAAACTACACGGTAGATAGATACGAAGAGTGCTGATGACGGAAGTAGCTGTCTAGAAAATGTACACCACTCTGCTGGTGTCTAATTTTTTCTTTATCTCTTTATAATTAATAACTTAAGCCTAAATAACTAATTTATTCATTTAAAAATAGTTCAAACAAAATTAAAATTCATATAATTAAAGTCATAATAGCGAAAATTTCATCACTGTTGGAACACCCTTTAAATTTTAGTAATTGTTGTTATAGCGGCCATGGTAATACACTTTCTATAAAAATATACATGCGCCTACCTATTGCGGAACACCCTTTAATTTTGTTATTTGTTATAGCGGCCATGACAATTCTCTTTCTATGAATATATCAAGAGTCTACCTATTACTATTAAAAAAATAAATTACTATACGTGAAAAACATGGCACTATCAGAATACCCTTTAATTTCTAGTAATTGTCATAATGGCCATGGCAACACATCTTCTTTACAAACTGGAACGGATGCGTGGTCAAGAGGATGCTTGGCCGTTAGTATGCGAACTC
Source organism: Phasia obesa (assembly GCA_949628195.1). NCBI lineage: Eukaryota > Metazoa > Arthropoda > Insecta > Diptera > Tachinidae > Phasia > Phasia obesa. The sequence goes on along the minus strand of OX451219.1, from coordinate 80,783,325 downwards.
TGGATACCAGTCGACCTCCAGTTTCAATGTAGACTTACCCATGCATAAGGAGCTCTGTGTGGGTGGACAACGTTTTCTCCAATAATGGCCTAGGAAGAATTCAGAAGGGATGGACAGGAACGCCTCGCATGGGGTGAACAGGTTAATCTCTAAAGGTTCTCCTATGGCGTTGAACCGGGATATTTCGATAGGGATGGACAAGGAAGCCTCGTTAGAGGTGGAGAGGTTAATCCCTTTAGGAACTCCGGTTGCCACTGGCCAGGGGAGGATATCAAAGAAACCTCGCAAGGGGTGGACTGGTCAGTCTATGAAGATACTCCTGCGGCTAAGGAGGTAAATGTGGATGAATTGGACGCACCTGTCCCTGTGGCCTTAGGCAAATCCTTTTCGGAAGCACGCACCTCAAAACGTTTCTTCAACGTCGAGTCGGAGTATCTACAGCTCATACCTAAAAGTGAGTGGCAGAGGCAGAAGAGGAGACGGGGAAAGGAAAGAAGCTGAGTCGGCAGCGCACATTGTGTGTGAATGTCCAGCACTAGCTAAGACTCAAGACCACTGGTGGATGCCATGGGGGACCTGACCCTTGAACAAATGCTAGCAATTACTAGAGACTGCGTGATGAGAAAGAAGGCCGACAGTTACCAGTCGACAGTCTGAAATCACTAAAGTCAAGATTAAGGGCTGGTTGTAGCACATGACTCAATGTAAGTAGGTTGTCGTAAATTATATTTCGGTTGCCTGTAATCATAGAGGACGGAAGGGGATCGAAAAGGGACCCATTATGGAAGTGGTCTGCTTCGATATTCCCCCTACATTACATACATACATACAAACTGGAATAGTCTACCTATTACAGTTCAAAAAATAAGTCGTTATACATGCAAAACACGTCACTGTCGGAAAACCCTTTAAATTTTTATTGTTTTTAAAGGGGTCATAGTAATATACCATTTGTGGAAATTTTAAGAGTCTATCCATTATGGTTAAAAAATTAGTCAATGTTCATGCAAATCACGTCACTGCCGGCACACCCTTTAATTTTTACTATTTGTTATAGTGGCCATAGTAATAGATCTCCTGTAAAAACTTCAAGAGTCTACATATTATCGTTCAAAACTTATGCCATATACATGCAAATCACGTCACTATCGGAACACCCTTTGATTTTTAGGTTTAATTTTGTATACTTGCTTATAACGCGAACATAGTTTAAATTACTATCTGCAAATTTTAAGCGGTTGCCTCCTATAGATCAAGAAATAAAGACATAAAAGCAAAAAACACGTCACACTCGGAACCCCCTATAAGTTTTAGTAGTTGTTGTAGCGAAAACAATAGCGTTACTTTTTTACCCTTTGGGTATGGAACCCTAAAAACGACGTCGTCAACTGGAAGAAGGGTGAATGGTTCATAACCAAATATCCTAGTTCCGACACAATGCATTGCAGGAGTAGTGTCATCCCCTGAGTGCCGGTCAAAATAAAAAAGAGCATATGTTTAAAATTTTAGGATCATATTTTACGGTGTTCACTGCATGGGTTCACTTCATGACCATAAAACATTGTTTGGATTTTTTTTTGGACATAAAGTATTCCGTGATTATGAGAATCGATTTAGAATATGATAAGTAAGCACTATTGAAATCTTATCTAGTCATGCTAAAATGACAATTGTCAATAAACTTCTTTGACTCTGATCAGAATCAGAGAATATTTAGTTGTAAAACACGTTATTTTTAATAAAAGGCATGCGAGTATTTAAAATAACAAAAACATGGTGTGAACAAGAGACCATAATATCCAATTAAACAAATCCTTAACATAAAAAAGAACAATTAGAAAATCAGCTTTTCCGAACATTTAATTATTTTTAAATTCAACTACACATATTAATCATAACTATAATGTTTTAATGTATTTTTTATTTTTCAGTTTCCCCGAAGAAGGACAATATGGTTTGGATATATACACACGTGAATTGGGTGCACCACCTCATCATAGTCATCATAACAATTCCTCTTCATCGTCTAGTGAAAAACATTTGCTGACACATTGTTGTAAATATTTAATTAATTCGTCGAAACGTAATTAATGCGATGTGTCTACGGCTATAAAAGCACTGAAAGAGAAGGATTTATTTAAATTTTTTTTTGTATTTTAATAAAATTTGTTTCACTTTTTGTTACACATTACATATTAGTATCCTATGATGTGAGAGACAAAAAATCTGACATTTTTAATAGACTTTGTCGGGAGCACAGTAGTGGTCATAAAAATAACTATAAAATGAATATTGAAAGCGTTATGCAACAACTAAAAATTTGCTAAGTGTATTAAGGTTTAAAATAACAATTATTTTGGTACAACTGCTGTTTATTTGTCCATCACTGTATGTGCATGTATCTACTATGTGTATGCGTATGTGTAAAGTGCATTGTTTGTATTTTTTATTGTTTTGTTCAAATTATTTTTATAAAAGACTTTAATCTTATGTACTATAAATAAATGCTTGTTAATTATTTGCTTATTAAAACATTTAACAAAAAAAAAACAAATATGGAGGAGACACAAATAGTAAAAAGCAAGTATGAGATATGACATTAAAAAATTAAAAAAAATTATTGTTTTCTTTAAAAACAGACAGTATTTCAGAATAAATTCCATTAAATTTTCTAACAAAATATTTAATTCTTTTATAAACTATCTTCGCACAAAATGTTTCTCATGTTGGCTTACACTTGTGTTTCATCTTTTGCCCCATACTGTAAATGTTAAATAGAAAAAAACAAGTTTCATTGTGTTAAGTTGTATATTAATAAAAAAAAGGGTATAATATATTAAATTTATATTCATAAAAGTAATTTTAATGATTTATTATTTATTAATTTAACTTTGTTTGTAAAACTTAAACAAAAAATTAACAAAATATAACGATCACTTGGTGCTATAGATGGCGAAAATAAAATATTTTCTGTTTAATTTAATAAGGAAAGCAAGTAAGAGTGATATATTCGGCAGTGCCGAATCTTATATACCCTTCACTATAGTTAGATTTTGACTGCCAATTTCACAACACTATATAATCGGTTTTCATTAAATTTTATATTTTTCCAAAATTTTGGTAGAAATGTAAAATTTTTTCTTGAAAATTCGATTGTTTAGTGAAATTTACGATTTTAAGTACAACAAGGCAAAAACATTAATATAATACAAAAATCTGGTGTGACCTACATTTTTATCGGTTTGGGGTGTTAAGTAAACTACCCCTTGCCCCTCCCGATAATGCCTAAAACTATTCGGCTCTTTATCTCCATATACCAAAGGCACATACTGAATTTCATTTGGAAATGTCAAACGGTACAACCTGTAGACAGACTCATCGCGAAAACAGTCAAAATGGATTCAGCAGACCTCAAAACGTATGAATCCGTTGAATTCCCGACATCTTATACTACGTATGGTAAAGTAAAAAAAAACACCGATGATGTTGTTTTTTAAAAAACGTATCAACAGTAGTGGCGGTCATTTTTTTCACCATATCTTCACCATTTATGCACAAAAACTTCTTCCTTCGAAACTTTGCCTGACAGATTGATGTACTTAATTTGTCTGCAGCTTTTTTTCAACCTGATTAGGGACAGACAAACATTGCCCAATTTCCTATATATATATATATATATATATATATATATATATATATATATATATATATATATATATATATATATATATATATATATATATATATATAGAATATGAATACATCATATAAATACAGATATACTCTATAGGGTCGCAAATGAATATTGTAGAAATTACAAACGGAATCACAAGCTTACATATCGCACACTAAATCATACATAAACATTCACGACTCAAAATTCGCAAATATCCAGGAGAGCAAAAAAACTCTTTCTAAAAACATCGTTGTAATTTTATAATCAAATTAAGTTCCACAGCAACAGTAATTTTCGAGCTAAATAACACAGTAATACGAACGAAATTTTTGAAGTGAAAACTTCCTTAGGCACGTTGAGCACTTTTTGGTTGAAGAAAAAATATTAAACTCAAAAACCGTCGTCGCCTCAATAACCGCCGTCACCATTATGCACGATTTGGTTAAAGAAAAATTATTGAACTCGCATCATCGTCCCCATGGTCAACATAACGTTGGTTTTTATTGATAGGTCTGCTGGTTTCTATAGATAGATAGACTGAGTGACTGTGTGTTTGATTGTCTGGCTGACTAACGGTCTGACTGTTTAACGGTCGGACTATTTGACGGTCTGACTGTTTGACGGTCGGACTATTTGACGGTCTGACTGTTTGCCGGTCTGACAGTTTGTCGGTCTGACTCACACTCTGACTGATTGTTTGACGGTCTGACTGATTGTTTGACGGTCTGACTGTTTGACAAACTGATGGTCTGACTCAGTGTTAGACGGTCTGATTATCCGACGATCTGAGTGTATGACTGTTTGGCGATCTTACGGTCTTAATCACTATTAGACGGTCTGACTGTCTGACAAAGTGACGGTCTGACGGCCTGACTATTTGACTATCTGACGGTCTGAATATTTGACGGTCTGACGGTCTGACTATTTGACGGTGTGACTGTCTAAACGATTGTTTGGCTGACTGACTGTCTGAAGGACTGTGTGACGATCTGACGAACTGTCTGATGGTCTCACTGACTGTCTGCTGGTCTGTCTGACTGACGGTCTCACTATCAGATGGTCCGTCTGACTGTATATCTGACTGTTCTGTCCATCGGTATTCCTGCCATTCAGTTTGTCTTTATGCAAACAAATGAAAGCTGTAATTTCATTCATTCCATTAGCACAATTATAATTTTAACACACAATCGTTTGAAAAAAAAACTAAACGAAACATGTATTGATTCTCTCTGATACAGATTTTGTGCTGATTCACTCAACATGTTTATTTTGCTCACTGTAACACATATTTTTACAAAGGAGTTTATGCGTCTTAGTGTAATGATTTACTGCGTCACCAACGCATTTATTTATAAATATATAAATACATAAGTATATACATACATATACTTAGATATGTATGTATATGTATATTTTCAGAAAAAGTTTGTAATAAGCGGACATTTAAAAAAGAAACAAAACTTGTAGAGCCGAAAACTGTAGTAAAAGTGTTAAATGCAATAATAAAAAGTTTATTATCAATATTTGTATTTAATTATTCTGTGAAAACTTAAATGATCCTTTTGCTTTGTATTTCATAAAAAATCGTGGTAAAAAGTAATCACAAGTTACGTAGTTTTCACTTCTATTGACAGTCCCAACGAATGGCCTGCACTTTTTTTGTGGGTGTTAGAGATTGGATCTGTAAACTGGTTTCTGATAAACAAGACGATTTTGATAAATTTTGAGTCGTGATTATTTATGATTAATTGTGCGATATACATATGTACGTACTTTTACTAGTTCCGTTTTTGCATTACAAACACTGTTGCCAGAAATGTTGATTTCTCTGCATTTTGCAGATTTTCGTCCTCAAAACGCAGATTCATACATTTCGTATGTACATGAGAATTTTTTACAGTTATTTTACGCCTTACGCTCTTGTTAAGGTTTAGCAGTTCGAAAAACTTCAGCAGTGTTTAAAGTCATTCAACGAAGATTTTACAAATGATATATACATACATATGTATATGCACTTATGTCTTATATCAAGGCTTCAAAATGTTCCTTCATCGGTGGAATGTATCACACAGTTGCAAACCAAACTATTGGGTGAATCAAGAAAAGATATTGTATGATGGAATTAATGCAATAGATTTTGTATGGGAGATATCTATGTACGTTGATTTGGAAACCGCGATTTAAAAACCTGCACATCAGGGATCCTAGTGAATGTGGGTGGGCCATACAGAAAACTAAAAATAGTCTTTAAGAGGACTACTCATTGCCAATTAGTGGATTAAAATTTAAAGTATCCAACAAAGATTTCAGTTCTTGGATTCAACACCTAGCAATTGGTCAAAAGCGGATACTACGAATACTAGACTGGAAAAATTGTATAATTTAAAACCTCTGTATAACATTCGCAGATTTTTTAACCCAAAACAAAATATTTTAAACCAAATGCGATTTAATTTAAGGCAGGTGGCAAATAATTTAACCCAGATTCACATTTTTGTTAATTTTTGCAATAAATTAATGAAAAACTCAAAAAAAATTATCGGCAGCGGTTTTTAATTTTGTAACATGTTCGACCAACCTAATCCCCAATATACCCATACTTCATCAATACTGAATCCTTTAGAGAATTGTTTTTCAAAGGACATGCTCGACAAATATGCTAGGCAAAGTAAACCAGGACCTTAATCTGATAATTGGGTCTGATATCTGGGTTGGGGAACACGTGCGCGCATAATTGTCATTATCGCTTAAAAAGTCAATCAGATCGTCCTTGTTGCTCGTCTTTCGAATGGTTTACGACTCACTCACACTGGCTGATTGGCTTCCTCGAATAGCTGTACTGTTGTACTGCATTGGTGGTTGCTTTAATCAGCCACGTGTTATCGTGTATAACCTATGAATTTTTAATAAGTCGGACATTGGAGGAGCACCATTTTTAAAACTCAATTTTTTTACTGGATGAGAACTATTAAACTCAAGTTTATTCACTGGAGGAGCACCATTAAACTATTATTCATTTTACCTAGCTGAATTTGGAGTCTCACTTCCTATACGTAGCTATATGTCGCGCTGCAGAATTTGGAGGAAGCTAAGGCAATCACACCCTGCCGCTTTGGTTTCGTACCTTTGCCATTTACAAATTTTTTATGGTATTATGGCGTTACCAACTTAAAGTATCAAATTTGACAAAGAAAAAACCACTTTATACTTATGTATGAAAATTTGAAAATAAGACAAGAGTGTTTTATGTGTTTTACTAAAAATAAAATAAATAATTTAAAACGGATATAAGTAGAGAATTATTTTTTAAAGACGATTCGGAAGACGCTTATATACATAGATGTTCTACGTAAAAAAAGGAATCGTGATGAGTCAACCACTTTGACTGCCCAGCCCAATGCAAACTAAGAAAAATAAGTGAATTTAAAATAAGTAATAAATACAAACAAAGTAATTTGACAAACTTATTAGTTATTTTCAACTGAGCAAAGAAGCGTGTTGCTATTTGCTATATTATATATATAAAAGACAATTTAAAGAAATCTGTGCTGTACTTAGATTTTTTGCCGATGGGCGTTACCAAAAGTGGTATGGCATGGATTTCAATAGAGGACTAGCTCAATCTACGATGAAGAACAAAGTTGCGGGATCCAAATTGCGGCTTGCCTCGTCCAGTATCGGCATGGCTTTCCATCAGTTCTACAAGTTTTTCAAACTGTTGTTTTATTGTAACTTTTTATTTTTCTATAAATTTGTTCAAAATCTGTGATTAATAAAGTACTTGAAGACAAATTAAGAAACTCTACTTAACCGGTTTCAATTTTTCGTAAATAATTTACTTGGGTAATTCCACTTCAAATCAACAAGGCACTCAAAATGACTACTTCATATTTTATTGAAATTTTTTTATTTATATTCTTTGACTCTCTGAATCGAAATATGATTTTTTAAAAATTCTGTCTCTTACAGTTTTTCCGCTACACAGTTATCAAAATTGAAAAATGTCGCTTTTTTGCATATGCGCTCGAGGATTAAATATATTCTAAATCCAGTTCTATAAGTCCTAGAAAGTTGAGTAATAGCTCATTTTAAAGGGTATTTCATACGCTTTAATTTGGTATCAATCATGAATCATAAAATTTTTTAACAAATTGTTTTCTGATATTTAAAAAAAGTTTTATTAAAATCTTTGGGATAGTGTCTTTTAATTTTTTTTAAATTTACATATCGTCACCTAAAATGCAAAAGGCCGTAACTACACTTTTTTGTTTTTTACAGGAGAAGGAATAAACGTTATAAATTAAAGACTACTTAAAACTTAATATCCACATTTTAGATTCAAACTTAGAAAACAAACATAACACACATTGAAAGATAACTTTGTTTTGATTTTTTTTTTTTGAAAAGTGCAGTTACGGCTTTTTGGTTTAGTTGACGTTGCAGTTAAGGCCTTTTGTTTTTCACCAATAAAGTCGTTATTTTTGGACGTATACATGTAAAATTTGCTGTGTAGATGTGTTTCGGTTAAGTTCGTCATAAATTAAATTTTGAAATTGTGAGTAGTTACGGCCTTTTGCATTTTAGGTGACGATATGTTTTTTAACTTGGCTTAATGGGTACGCCATACAAATTTCAGAGTGGGACTATCGTGGGATCAAAGTAAAGCTCATAACCATTTGTGAATAAAAAGATAAAATTTAACGCTGCTTATGTGCGTATCCTGTGAATTTTTAGATTCACCTTCTATGAAAATTTTTAAGATCTAACACCCAGATCAAAACCCTAAAAATATGCATTTGCGTTCAAACGATCAAAGAGGTTCGAACATATTTGCATGTGACTTTTGTTGGCTGTGATTTTAATCATCTTACGCCTCATGTCAGTCAACTCATTCTAATCCGCAACACTTTTTTTTTTGAAAAATAAAACACAAAAAGCACAAATTTATACTTGCATATTATGGTTACAAAGATTAAGAAATTTTCTTAAACAGCAATATAAAAAACAAAGGAAAAAAATTAATAATTATTGCAAAACTATTGAGATGAAATAGTCAACAATTCGTAAATACATTATAGTTTTCGCTTAAGAATGGGAAATTAGAAGGATAGTAAAACAAAAATTTTTTAGAACGTTTGTTAAAAAATTTTCGAAAATCGAAATTTGTACTAATTCTTAAGATTTCGAATCAAATTATCTCTTTTGCCAACGTCTTAGACTTACATGCAAACATATGTATATAAAAAATAACTCATACATTTTTTTATTTTATTTTATTTTATTCATTATTTTATTTTTTACATTAATGTCAAAATTTAGCTTAATTAAATTTTACCAAAATTTATAAAAATTAATGGAATATCTTTTAAATTTTAGGTATTTTATTTTCCAAAATATAATTATGATAAATTGTTAAATAGAATGAATTAGGTTCTTGGTGATGCAAAGAAAAATCGAGAGAATGATTAAAACAAAAATTAAATTAGATTTGAAGGCTGTAAAAAATCAGGCATTTTGAAAATGATTTCTTTTTTATTTTTTTTTTTTTTCTTATATCTGTTGACTTGACTAACGACTGGATGTTGAAAATATAATTAATATATTGTAAACATTTTGTGTGATTTTAATATGTATGTTTATTGGCTGTTAGTTATATATATTTATCATATACTTTATATTTTGGTATTTAAAAAGGCGCTTCATTTATTGTTAACATTTTCAATATTGTGATAATTAATGAAAGCGAAAATGCGTTTAGAAGACAATTCATAATGGAATTATTTTGTTAAATTTCAAATTTTTCGAAAATAATAAAGCGCCTTGTTTTTGATGGTGGGTTTGTGTTTGTCGTTTTTATACTTTATTTTGTTGCTCGTTTGTTTAATTATAAAATTATCAGAAGAAACTATTTAATAAAGAAGTAAAATTAAAATTACAGTATGAAAATGTCTAAGTGTTGTTGGTTGTTCTTGGTTTATTTATGTGTTATGTTCTTTCTTTTTACCAGTTACTTAATGGCATAAAATTTTATAATTCGAATTTAAATTATAATTTTCCATATATTTTTTGCAATAAAATTATCTTAAACATTAATAAGAGAAGAAAGAAAATAGAATAATAAATTGAAACAATAAGGGGAGGAAGGAAAACAGTTGCAAAGAATTTAATTATAATCTGTTTTGTTTTTTTATTTTATAATTATTTGTTTAATATAAAATTATAGAACTTTCTAACTCTCTTTTTGTTGTGTAGGAGCTAGGATTTTGACATTGCCCTTAGAGCGTAGAATGGACATTGTGGTTGAAACTCATTGAGTAAAATATAAAGTTGTTGTTCTTGTTGTTGCTACATTAAGGAATCGTTTTTTAAATATGTTGACGTTGGTTGTCGTGCACACTAAAAAAAAAGAAAAGAAAATTTTATTAAAGCATTTATTTCTTTGTATTTTAAGTAGCTTTACTAATTAAAACTTTTTTTACTAATTTTACTTTTTATTTTGAATAACTTAATTAAAAAATACACATTTTAATTTGATTAAATACATATATTTAATCTATTAGTTCTAGAAAAAATGAGATTAATAATATTTTAGAGTGAAATGATATTGCATTCATTAATATTTAAAGGAGAAAATCCAAATAACGTTGAAATCATATACGGGTATGTTCTGTAATCTGAAACCGAGTGAAATTGAAATCGAAGAAATTTAAGTTGCGCCTATTACTTTAAAACATTAGCAATCAAGGAAGTTATGTGAATGGCCTTTAATCAAATGTATAAAAAATAATATCAAAATGTTGTAAGATTTAAAAGTTATGACAATTTAAAATTTCATTCAATTCAATTTCACTCGGTTTCGGATTACAGAACATACCCGATTATCATTAGTTCACTTCTTTCAATTTGTTAAAATCTTCAGAAAATTTTTAATATTTGTAGAGTGTAAATTATGGCTCAAATTAAAAAATAAAATAATTCCTACATTTTCTAATTTTTTCGAGTATTTTTTTTTTTTTTTTTGGATCTTTTGAGTATATAATATTGTATTATATCCCTTACATGTGAACGCACACAGAAAAAAGACCTAAGGGTAGTTTGAGGAACATGGAACCTTAGGAGTTCCATTAGTGTTTAGGTCGTCTGACAATTTCGTCCACAATTTTTTTAGCCGCATAAGAAATATCGATATCGATAACTATGGTTTGACAACAGCTGAGAATGTCAAACTGTGTTGACATTTCTGTTCAGTAAGGTTTGGTAAGTCATCATTTAACGTCATAACAACGCCTCTAAATCGTGGAAATTTTCTGTGATAAAAATAAATCTGTTTGCGAAGTTCATAGAACACTTCGTCCATTTTAACGTCAATATAATCGGCTTAGTGAGCAAGCCATTCGTGTAGTTGCTGATCGTTTTCGCACTAATCTTACAATTCTAACTTCAAAATTACCAACAAGACAAAGAAATATGTCTACCGAGTAGAATAATGCTGCTGTAGCGCGAAGTATTGAAGAAGATTCCGAAATGTTGATTCGTCGTCGCCTCTCGACTACGTGAAAAAGTGGAGCATTTTTATTAAAGAATTATGTTTAGTGATGCAGATCATAACATGGTTTCGTCAATAAGCAAAATTGCCTTATTTGGAGCGAAGACAATCCTCATGCCGTGAACGAATCACCATTGCATCCATTACAATTGTTTTGACTGAATTTTTGATTTCAAAACTTAATCAGCAAAACATCAGCGACATTTGTTTCCAACAAGACGGTGCAACTGCAATACAGCGCGCTTAACAATCGATTTATTTCAAAAACTACTTGGTGACATTATTTTCAGTAGGGGTCCTGTTCATATTACAAAGTAAATGGCTTGAAATTCTCTACCAGATTATAATAAAAGAAATCCATTCCAACTATATTTCTGTCTTGTATTATATCATTTTAAGTTCTCATGCAGATAGGGAAACGCACCAGACAACAAACCCTTCATATTCATGCGATTTTTCTTAAGCATCGCAATAGAGAGTAATCCCCAGGATTCATGGCTTTTCGTACCCACTATGTGATGTTTCTGCATTCCAATTAAACAAATCGTCTAATAAAAACAAATCGTAAATAAAATCATATAAACTAAATGGCCATGCAGTACAACTTCCGTTATTTTGTATTTAACAGTGTTCTTCGTAAACTATAATGAATTTGATGTAATGTAGTGCATATATGAACGAAGCGCGTCTATGAAAACTTTCAAAAATAAAGTATTCGAATATTTATTTTGATGTAGTGCTATGTAATGCAAATCTCGTAAGTAATGGGTGATTTTTTTGAGGTTAGGATTTTCATGCATTAGTATTTGACAGATCACGTGAGATTTCAGACATGGTGCCAAAGAGAAAGATGCTCAGTATGCTTTGACATTTCATCATGAATAGACTTACTAACGAGCAACGCTTGCAAATCATTGAATTTTATTACCAAAATCAGTGTTCGGTTTGAAATGTTCAAATGTGACAAATTTTGTTCAGCGATGAGGATCATTTCTGGCCACCAAGATCATGCGATTTGACGCCTTTAGACTATTTTTTGTGGGGCTACGTCAAGTCTAAAGTCTACAGAAATATTCCAGCTTTGGAAGACAACATTTCCGAAGAAATTCGGGCTATTCCGGCCGAAATGCTCGAAAAAGTTGCCCAAAATTGGACTTTCCGAATGGACCACCTAAGACGCAGCCGCGGTCAACATTTAAATGAAATTATCTTCAAAAAGTAAATGTCATGGACCAATCTAACGTTTCAAATAAAGAACCGATGAGATTTTGCAAATTTTATGCGTTTTTTTTTTTAAAAAAAAGTTCTCAAGCTCTTAAAAAATCACTCGTTATAAATTTAATTATTTTTTAATTAAATATAAAATGTGAATACTATGAAATGTATGAATTGTATGTTTTTTTTTTCAAACACTTATTAATCGATGTTAATTAATATAATTAAAATCTGTTACATCATGTCATTTTAATATTTAAATATATGATTTATTATGTTGTTGTTTTTTTATAAAATGTAGCGAGTAATAAACATTGTAAGAAGACAAGGGATTTATTGTTATTACTTAAAAATCAAAACAACAAAATCACTAGTCTTCCATACAATGAATATTTATATTTTGATAACTTTTTGTTTTGTAATGAGATTAAATGTATAATAAACCATAAAAGCGTCAAATTACGCGTGATTATACACTATAACACTGTAATTAGATAAATAAAAATACTTGAACCCAAACACCATTTCTTATCTTACATTTAGTTAAACGTACTTTTGTTATTTTGAATAAAATGTTAATTTAATATACGAAAATAATAATAATAATAATGAAAATAAATGAATGAAAGAAAAAAAATGCATACTTTTAGGCTTTGTTTGACACCAACCTCTGTTGTAGCAAATACTGGGCCATTTGTATTTGCTTGGGATTACCAGAGATAGTGATAATACGATCAGAGGAACCAGGCAAGGGCTCATCGATGGTAATATAAGCACCAGATTCATTGCGGATGCGTCTAATGCGTCCGCCTCCCTTACCAATAATAGCGCCAGCCAACTGCAAGAAAATAATTAAAATGTTTAGCTATTATTTAATGGAGAAAATTACAACAAACTTACATCTTTAGGTATAGAAACTTGTGTACTATTCTTAGGATCGTGACCTTCGGGTAAATTACCAGTAATGTTATTGGACACATTAGTTGAAGGTCCAAAACCGGAAGAGCCAGAAGGCCCGCCTCCCATGCCATTGCCCATATTTGAGGGGCCACCAAAACCACCTTGGTTCATGCCGCCGCCAAAACCTCCTTGGTTGCCGCCACCGCCATAGCCACCACCGCCAAATGCATTGTTACCAAAACCACCGCCGCCGCCTTGGTTACCAAAGCCACCTCCATTATTGCCAAAGTTATTGCCACCCATTGGTCCGTTGCCACCAAAACCACCATTGTTGCCGCCAAAGTTACCACCGAAACCTCCGCCACCGCCTCCACCAAAGTTACCACCGCCGAAACCTCCGCTTCCACCGCCTCCATTGCCATAACCGACATCTTCATTAGCCCAAGGGTTTACAAAGGGATTGTTGTCACGGCTGCGTCCTCCGCTACGGCTGCGATCATTGCGACCACCACCGCGGCCATAGTCACCACCTCTATCGCCACGACGACCATCTCTTGATGGACGACTACTGCCGGGTATATTGCCATAACCGCCATACTCATCGGCATACATACGATCATAATTTAAGGGGTCATAATTATGGACTGCACCCTTGATGGGGGTTTCTCTAGTTAGGGAAATAACTTCACGTATGGCATCAATAACTTCGCTCTGTTTGCCCACCGTTTGGACAACACGATCAGTACTTTGCGGAGCAACATTTGAGAATACTTTGAGTATGCGGCAACCAATTTTCTAAAATGAAACGAAGGTGAAAAAGGATTAGAAATAAAAATAAAAACGGGTATTTAAAAAATCAAGGTAAATAATAGAATAACAACCTAATTATTTAGATTGAACTTAGCTTAGCTTATGTAAAATTTGTTTCAGTCCAATTGTTGTTACAATATCATAAAAAAGGTTTCTGAAAAATGTCCAGTTTTAACAGACGACAAAGTCATCTATATATGAATGTGTTGGTATGTTGGGGATGGTCTGTAGATGGTTTGTGTGAAGTTTGCACGAAATCGGCCCATTGGTTCCGGAGATATAGCATTTACGTTTTCCTATATACAAATACCAGCAAAATGCCCTCAATTTTCCATATTATGATTTTTTGTTGTCACTTGAAAAGTTACCAGACCATGTATCGTAATGTCATATGTGTTTCGGCCTTTCTAATTAAAATGTTGAACCCGATATGTGATGCTGTTGTTGAGATGTATGCAAATGCTTTGTCGCGAAACTATAATTGATTCTCCTCTGTTGATAGTGAACCTATCGAAAAAGGTTAATCATTTCGCAAGAGTTAGAAGGGCTCTAAGGGTGGAACCAGGCAACGTCGGGTAAAATACGCTATTTCATTATAAAAATCGATTGGATGACACCAATTTCATTATTTTTGAAAACACTGTTGCATGAAAGGCAAAATATCTAAAGAAATTAAAGATGAGTTTGACAAAGATTCACATCATCACTATGCAGGCTTTCTCGGTGGGCGGGCTGGAATTCGATTCCTTTCAAAGACTTTAGTATGTTTCAATTCAACGTCGGCAGCTCAACTTAATTTGGTTAACTGCGTTAGTGACAGATCATGGAAACCTCAACTACTATCAATCATTTATATACCCGCCCTACTTTTATATAATTGTCAGTGCCCACGACGTCGTCAGCGTCCTGACAATATTTCGTTTGAATTTGCCTTTTTGTTTTGAAATTTAAGACTTTATGGTCTAGTAAATAGTTTCATAACTATATAATTTTCATTTTTTAAACAAGATTTCCGGCATATGTCCTCAGTGGCTACGAGTTACATGGTTCATTCGATCAGTTGAATTATTGACTACTTTTTCAAACAAATCTGTCCTTAAGGCATCAATTGTGGCTTGAATATTGGGTTCCAATGCTTCAAGAGTTGCTCGTTTGTTGGCATAAACCTAGCTACAGGTTTATGCCAACAAACTTAGCTACAGTAATCCAGAGGCGTTAAATAGCAATAACGAGAGGAGCAGTGAACAGAAACACTTCTGGAAATAAAGTTATTTTGCAATAAATCGGCGTTGATAAACAAAATGTCGTTTATGTTTATTTGGTAATATAAAATGATTCGGCAGCGCTCCTTGCTCATTTTGCTACACTAGCACGCACATTTCTTTGTCTTGGTGATGGTTTTGAATAGGAAGGAGAATAATTAGTGCGAAAACAACGAACCAACAACTGCACGAACTGCTTGCTCACCATGCCGATATGTTGACCGTAAAATAGATGAAGTCCTCTATGAACTTCGCGAAGAGATTTATTTTTTTAGTCAAATTTCCACAATTTGGAAGAGTTGTTCTGGCATTACACGTTTCATATCATTGAACAGAAATGTCGCCACAGTTTGACTTTCTCAGATGTCAAACCATTGTTATCGATATTTCTCATGCAGCTAAAAAAAACATCTCTGGATAATTACTAACGATGATTAGTTTTAAATAAAATTCTGCTATTCTAGAGTTCTGTAAATAGTGTCTAAAAATTCCCGTTTACAACAAATAGTGCTGCCACGTTTTCGGAATTATTACTTTCTTTTGGAAATGAGATATTTTTAGAAACAAAAAGTATCCTATATTTAAAACTAGGCACTAAGGTACCTCCCCATAAAATTTTATTGAAATTCGTCCAGTAGTTTTTCGTTGATGCCAACAACAAAAGCGTCAGGCAGACAAAAATTCCAAAAAAAAATTTATTCTATCTATGCAGCTTATTATTTTAAATTTTACCACTTTGGCCAGAAGTAATTTAGATCATCGCGAAAAAAATTCAGTATTTTAGACAAAACATTCATATTTAAAAAATTAATTAAATTAGTGAAAGGAATAAGGGTCATCTCAAGAACTACATAAAGCAAGGTTAAAAATTTGGTTAAGTAGAGGTGCACGAGTTCATTCAGGTAATTTATTAAAAATAAAAAGCAAAGAATCCTTAAAAAATTATACAACTTATTTCACATACCGATGTTTCAAAACTTTATGAACGATTTTTCTCTTCTGTGATTAGTTCCCATGCTTGTACTTTGTTATCGACAAAAGAGTATTGAAAAAAAAATCATTCAAACACATACATACACAGAGACATGGGCTACATTGTCAACCACAAAAAATCCGAAACTCAAATACAATGGCATTATCGCATAGTATGTGGATGCATACTGCGAGTACATTCAGATATTTTTGAATGGTATGAATAGATGATGATCAAGATGAAGATGACAGTGACAATGTCACATACAAACACAAATAAGTGTTTATATATTTAGTCATACATACATCATAAACACATAGATACACATATACATATGTAAATACCTTAAAGGTAAAAAAAAAATAAATCTGCAGTTGACAAGTAAATTGTTTGTTGTTGAAGCTGTCAGGCAGGCAACCAGAAGACTTTGAGCTCTCTGAACAATTCAACCAAAAACAAGAAAATCAAGTATGTGTTGTGTAGTGTTTTTTATTGCTGTTTCTGTCATTTTAAAACAGCAGTGATAAAAAAGGTCCTTTTGCTTGCAATGTTGCCTGCAGGCACACAGTCATAAAGCTTTACATATCTTCTCATGTTAAAAAATAATTTTAAAAAATAAGCTGCATATGACACTTGGCATTTTGTGGGTCATATCCTTACACACATAACCTTTAACTCCTTAACAAGAAAATTTAAAGCTGATTTAAGCAATTTTAAATTGTTTTCAATAAAATGAATTAACGATTTGCACAATGTTGTCTTCCAGTTCATAATTAATGGGTCCATAATTAATGGTTCGTCCTCAAAAACGAATAAATTTACGTATGCTCAGAGAAAATAGTCCAGGCTCTAAATCACACGATGTTGATGGCCCAATTGAATGTCTCAATTGCCAAATCTATCAACTCTACTTTAGAAATGTTTGTAAAGGCAAATATTCTCCATCCTACGATTTGAACCATATTAAAATTCAAACCACAACCAATTTTTTTTTAATATTTAAATATAAAATTATATTTTGAACCATAATATATTATTATTAAACATAGTATGTTAAGTATGACTAAAAATAAACAAATAATGTTTGGTTTTAGAAATACATATTTTGGTTTTGGCCTTTTTTCAGTTCAGAAATATATGTGTACGCTATCGGTTCGTCTAAAACATTAAAAACACATTTGTTGTCAACAAATAATTTTTTTTAATAGTTTTAAATTAAAAATATCAAACTTATAAAAAGGTAAGTCTAAATGGAAATATTCGTGTATTTGTTTTTTGTTATTTATAAATATATTCATATGTTGTCACATATAACCATTTACATGTTTCACATTATATTATAGTATGTTTATATTATAAACATAATTATGGTTGAACTTAACAATGGTATTTTTATGTAAGACAATATGTTCCAATTATGGTTAATATATGGTTGGAATATAACCATATAATTCAACCACAACATGTTGCTCTTAGATTATGGTTACCTCAACCATGTTTTTTCTTTGCGTGTACATACATACATGAGTTGTTTTAAGTATGGGGCACATTGGTTTTAAAATTGTGTCTACTTGCGGTTTAAAAATATACATCGGTTTAAAAACCCACATACTTCACAATCAAGACTGCTATGGGGACACCCTTTTAATTATAATTATTTTATTTGTAAAGATGCACGTCATTATCAGGAAACCCTTTAATTATTAGTTATATTTTTATACTTTCTAGTATAGCGAACATAGTTTTAATTGCTGTGTGTTAATTTTAAGTGCCTGACTTTTATGGTTTAAGAAATAAGACCGACCATATACATACGTAAAAAACACTTTACAATCAGAATACCCTATAATTTTGAGCATTTGTTGTTATAGGGGCCATAGTAATACAGCTTTTGTGAAAATTTCAAGAGTCTAACTTTTACCGGTTCCTGAGATAGAAGGCATTGATTGGCAGGCGAAAACAATACGGTTATTTTTTACCCTTTGAGTACGGCAGCGCCCTAATAAGAAATACATTTTTTTTAGTGCTGGCAATTTCAGCTACTTTTAATTACTCGATACAACTCAAGACAATCAATTGGGTACTCAATAGAATTTTAACAAAGTCATACAATTTTCTATTTAATTTGTTTCTAAAACTATAACGTTAAAAGTATCGAGTAACTACTTTTATCGAGTAATTACTTCTTAAGATGGCGACCGATCTAACAGCTGTGATTTATTCTCAGTTTGGTTTGGCAATTCATCACGAATAGACTCACGCCTGAACAACGCTTGCAAATAGTGCACAACGAGATTACCGTTGTTCCCGATTTTCATAAGCGAATTTTGTTTAGCCATGAAGCGCACTTCTGGTTGAATGGCTACGTGAACAAACAAAACTGCCGCATTTGGAGTGAAGGTAATCCTCAAGTGTATGTCGAAACACCGTTACATCCAGAAAAACTGACTGTTTGCTGCGCTTTATAGGCTGGTGGAATCATTAGTCCGTACTTTTTCAAAAACGATGGTGGCCAGAACATTACAGTCAAGTGTGATCGGTATAGAGCCATGATTACTAACTTTTTCATTCCTGAATTGACTAACCATGATGTCCAGGAGATGTGGTTTCAACAAGACGGCGCAACATGTCACACAGCTCGTGCCACAATAAATTTATTGAAAGACACGTTTGGTGACCTCCTAATTTCACGTTTTGAACCTGTGAATTGGTCTCTAAGATCTTGTGATTTAACACCGCTAGACTACTTTCTGTGGGGCTATGTAAAGTCATTGGTCTATGCGGATAAGCCACAAACGCTTGACCATTTGGAAGACAACATTCGCCGTGTTATTGCCGATATACGGCCACAAATGTTGGAAAAAGTCATCGAAAATTGGACGTCCAGATTGGACTACATCCGCGCCAGCCGTGGCGTGGCGGTCATATGCCAGAAATCATATTTAAAATGTAATGCCACAAGATTATCTTTCGAATAAAGAAAATTCATGTCAATCGAATAATCCATCGTTGTTTTATTGCAACTTAAAGTTCTATACCTCTATAAAAAACACCCTTTATTTATATTTTTTAACCGATTTTTTAACAAAAAAAAAAATTTTAACTCGAAGTCTCCGTAAATCGAAGTTTTTTTGGGGGATAATGGTGATTCGTATAATGGAATTTGGCCTGAAGTTGTTATTAGAAATGTTCAATTATAAATTTCAATTAATTATAATTGTTATTCAGCAATAATCATTACTTGACATTCTTCAATTTTCTTTTCCCCAATTAAGCTAAAATAACATTTCTTAAAACGAAATAAAATTTCCTTTTTAATTTAACATTTTAATAAATCACATTGTCGTTAGCAACAGGTGTCCGGAAATTATAAATTCCTTTAGTTGAGGAATCACTCTTAATAAAAGTCATGTAAAGAAAACGTAACATAAAACGAATCCTTAAGTGTTCAACTGTTGTTTTTTTTTTTTTTTTTTTTTTTTTTTTTTTTTGTTGGACTAAATGCAAGAATTGATATTTTACTACTACATATCAATAATAAAAAATATATTATACAAAAACGAAAAAGCAAACTTTAAAATAAAACAGCCAAAATTTGGGGGAGAGTTAACAACAAAACAACTGCTGAAGAAAGGAAAACAAACTACATCCGGTTTCCACTCCACTCTTCAAACAACGAAAAAATGGCACATCCTGTATATGTGAATGCATACTTATGTAGTGTATGCGAGTATGCGTGTATGTGTGTGTGTGTGTGCGAGTGTTTTGTGTACATAAAATAAAAATTAAGGAGTAGAGTACAGTTTTTCATAAAGTAAATAAATCTATATATACATACATATGTACATACATACATATATTGAATGACACACGAAAATATTGGAAGGAAGTTGTTTAATAAAGAAAAAGGAAACATCGTGGAATAGTAAAGATGCATTTTATTGAAATCTAATACATAGAATAGTTTTACAAGTTACTAAATAAAAAATTTAAGGCAATTGTCTTGTTTTAATTAAATGGTATTGATTTCGAGTATAGCTTAAGGCTTAGGATTTACTATCCTACACAATCGTACGATTCAATCACAAAAACCTAACATTTTACAGAATTCGGTCCTACTCAAAAAATCGTTTCAAAAAGATTTTGCAACTCTGATCGCATGGAAAGAATACATTTTATGAATTTTTCCAAAAGACTATCACATACATACACTTCTAATCCGCACTATAATACTTTTTGAGCACCCATGCCATTTTTGATAGATCGAACAACGATTTTTAAAAGTGTTGAACTATCTGCCAACTGGGCGGTAAAGTAATAAGAGGTAAAAATTTATATAAACAGACCAATGAAAAAATAAGTAATTAGTATGAAGAAATCAAAGCGAAGTAATTTACCACGTGGTGCTCATGGTGTAAAAAATGGTTAATGAATATATTAAAAATAAACTAGCGTCCTGACAATATTTCGTTCAAATGCACCCCACCGTTGGTTTGGAAAATAATCCAAACCAAATCTACACATGCATATGTATAATGAAATAGTAACTCATTCCAATATAGGATACTTTTTTCCGCAAAAATATCTTATTTCCAGGAGAAAGTGGAAAAAAAGCTGTGAGAGTACGCCGATTTTTTTTTACTTATTTAAAGGCATACTTAAAGCATCTTTTATTTTTGAAAGCATTAAATTTTAAGCAATGTTGCCCAACAGATGGCGCTGTTTTAAAATAATGAGTAACTCAATTCCTGTCTGTTTTGAAAATTTTAGAATTTTATCCAGGGATGGGTACCTTTCAGGACGCACACAACATGCGTGGGCACAGCTAGTTATGAATGAAAATAGGAACTTTTATAGTGCTGCAAATATGGTTTTTATGTATATTTACTTTACATAGAGGCACCCATTTCTGGGTAATTACTCACGGTGTTACAAAATAGGGTTTAAATGCAAAATCATTATTGTAGTTCTTTAAATAAAGCCTTAAAATTTCCGATTAAAAAATAAGAAGTGCTGCCAAGTTTTCAGTATTATTAAATCCGTAAATTTGCATACTTTGACCGTTTTATCTCTATTTTCTCCTGTAAATGAAATATTTTTTGGGGGAAAAGTAAGCTATTTTTAAACCAAGATACTAATATAAGGTACCTTCACATAAAAGTTTCCTAAAATTCATTCAGTAGATTTTGCGTGACACAAACACAGACACAAGTTTCAAAAACTGGTATTTTGTATTTCTCATCGATTAATATCGGAAAATTTTGTTGTTCGGCAACAAAATTCTCAAAAAAAATTCAAGTAAATACACGGTCTTGTTATAGTTTTGTTATATGTATGACTAGCTGTTCCCGGTGCGCTTGGTCACACCCATCCCCAAAAACTACAACGAACATTTGAAAGAAAAGCATGGTTAACCTTTAACTCGAAACCGCACGCTATTTTCACGACAAATCTTTTTCAGTTTATATGCAAGGTACGACGGCCTCTGCTCCCAATCAACCTGTTAGACTATGCGTAATAACACTTTCACAAAAACCTATTTTGGGTTATGATGAAGATTGGAATTGGATTGGATTGGAAAAAAATTGGGATAATTGCTACAGCTGTTCTTAAGTGATGCGATTACCAACGAACGATATTTAATTTAATTTATATAGAAAATTAGTAACGAGGAAAAATCATTTACTGGTGAATTTATTCCCGCTAGTGAATAATCCATTACTGCCCACCATCTCCATACAAGGACCCTTGTTCATCTGAAGGTAACTTAACCCATTCCAAAGTAAAAACAAATATCTCTTTTAAAAGGTTTAAACATTTTGTTCTGAAGCGCACAAGACGCCATAGAAAATAAAGGTGTTGTTTGCGGTCTTCTTAGTTTTTGTACATTTCAATTTGGTTTAGTTTTTAGTATTTGTTGTATTTTGCTATAGCGGCAATAGTAATACAACTTCTGTGAAAATTTCAAGAGTCTACCTACTACGGTTTCAGAGATACAAGGCTCTGACAGACGGATAAGCAATGTAGCGAAAACAGTAGGGATGTGTTATAACCCTTGGGGTACCAAATCCTATAAAAAGGTAAAGAACTGTAAATTTTTTTCATCAAGAGATCCAAAAGTAAAAAAAGAAAAGGAGTTAAAATTCCTTTTGGTTTAATTTATTGCAATTAATCGCTATAAAATATCCTTTTAGGCGTTTACATACGCAGAGGAAAGGAATATTGATATTCGTATCAGAAGTGTAGTGTAGTTAGTGTAGGTTATAGGAAGAATGATTTTTAGGAATTATGAAGTGTTGTTGTTTCAATTATGTCATATTTTTCCGTTCGTTTAACAAATGAAAGAAATAATAAAAACCGAATGAATGAGTCATTTATAAATTGTGTCGTGTGGTTTAATGATTTGAAATGTCCTTTTTTTCTTTCCTTTTACACGGAGCATTAAAATGGTTTGGTGCTTTCTTTGTCCACAGGGAATTATTTATGATGGCTGACTGGTGCTTACAAACACATGAACGAACGTTGTCATGTTTGTAACTAAATCAAGTTGTTATTGTTGTATTAGTTTTTATTTCCATTGCAGTTGGTGTTGGTGGTCGTTTCCGTTTTTTTTTTTTTTTTTGTGACCATAAAAAAATAAGTTGAAATCAACAAGAGTTCACACAAATGCAAACTCAATTATTAATTTGCTTGGCTTGGGCTTTAAAGTATGTACACCGTTTCACCCGTTGTTCACACGGGTAAATTTGATAAATCCGTGGCTTTTTGGGACTCCAGCGTAGTAAGTTTCAAAGCAATGCTGCTCCAGTTATAACTATCTTTTACTAGACTACTGTCGAATTTTGTGCAAGCTGCGATTATAAGTTTGTAAAAAACCTATCACCGATACTAAGGAAAGGTGTGACAAATTATATTGGACTCTGCATTATCAATTTTAATAATTGAAAATTGTTTTAGTTTAATTGTTTATTTGGATATGAGAGTGTCATAAACATTTTACAGTGGGATCGTGGTTAGATCAGAAGTTATGTTAAAATAAAAAAAAATTATATTTACCTTCATTTCTAATGCAAATTTCTTACTTTAGACATTAACAATGACGCAAATTTGAAGTTTTTTTAACATAACTTCTGACGCCACCATTATTTTTTAATTTTTACATCCGCTTATTAAATCCTCTTTAAACCTAGCCATTTTCCTAGGGCTTATAGAACTGGAATTATAATATATTTCAGCCTCGAGCGCATACGATATTTTTCTATTTTTATAACTGTATAACTAAAAAACTGTAAGACATAGATTTTGTTTTAAATTATATTTAGATTTATATTTAGTCAAAGAATATACAAATACAGTACTGTCTGGGTAGAGTGAACCCCCGATGCTATGAATACCTCGTTAGAGTGAACACTAGAATGTTTACACTGACTACTTTGTAGAGTGAACACTCATGAACCTATATAGAGTGAACACTCTTTAGGGTGAGTTTTTTAGGTTTGACGAAGGAGAAAAACAATGAAAAATAGTATAAAAATAAAAGAGAACATAAAATACGGTAAATTAGCGATTCTGTTCCATTAAGGTCGTGTCGCATGTTCCATTAAGGTCGTGTCTTAAAGTTAATTTCTGAATAATTCGTGTTATAATTGTTACATAAAAATGGATTCGAAAAAAGAAAGCATTTATCCTTAAAACAAAAAAGCGACATTATAAAAGAAATTGAAAAAGGTGCTAGTGTTACTTCTTTGGCAAATGATGAAGACAATGGCGAAACACCAGCAAACACAAATCCGATATTATCTGCTGAAGCCATTAAGGGTTTTGATAAGGGTATCGAATGGGCTGAGACTAATACTACAAATTTCGCGAATATACAAGACAAGCCAAAAAAAACAACTATTACTAATTTTTTCCAGTCATAAATTTAAACTTTAATATTACATGGAAATAAATAAAATTTATAACCTATAAATGCTTTTAGAATAAACAAATTAGTTTTTTAAATAAAAAAAAATCAACCTTGATTTAGTGAACAACCTGGGTATAGTGAAATCGCTCTGCAGTAATTAGTTCACTATACCCAGACAGCACTGTATAACAAAAGTTACAATAAAATCTGAAATGGTAAATTGGAAAACAATTTTCTTTTTTCGTTGAATTGACAATGAATGAATCATTTTTAACATCTGTCTTTATTCCTGTAGAGTAAGAGCGGGCTATCCAGGTTAGTTAACGTTTCAGGTTAGTTGGCGTTTCAGAAAACAAAATTTTGCATAAAAAAATATATACATATTTTGTCACAACCTTCTGAATATTTCCGAAACTATTAAGCAAATTACAATATTTTGGTCGATTTTGCTCTGAAAGTAATCCACACCAAATTTTAAGACTCTTACATATTTACTTTATATAAAGGTAACCATCCCTGGATAAAATGCTAAAAAAATATTGTATAGCTTTGTAAACGACAGACAGGAAATGAGTTACCTATTATCTTAACACAGCGCCATCTGTTGCGCATCGTTGCTTAAAAGTATGCAGTACCTTTTCGCCCCGAGTAATTTTTTTATTTTGTAATTATTTTATTTTTTATTTAAATACAATTAGATATGATTTTTAAATCATTACGGCTACGAATAATCTTTATTTAGGTAATCAGGATTACTTGAGGTTACGATAAAATAATTAAGAATAATCAAAATTATTAAAAAAAAATAATCTGATTATTTTCAAAGGTTGTTTTTTTTCCTTTTGCCAGAAATTATGCAAAGTGTTAAATCTAAAAGTAATAGTTTTTAATTAAATAATAATTAATTTTTATAAGGGATATATTATTTTCATAACCGATTTATTGCCTTGATAATAAAAAAAATGATTCAAGAAATTGTGTAAGTAATAATTTTGGTTTAATAAATATTAAATTGAAAAATATTGATCATTTTTCATACTGAATATTTGAAACTTTATTAGTCGACCTAATTATTCTATATACAGATGAAATTTGAAGTTCGTTTTATTCTCTCTAAAAAATAATAAGTAAATATGTAGATACGAAGAATGCTGATGACAGACGTAGCTGTCTAGAAAATACATTTCATTCTGCTGGTGTCTTTAAAAATATAAATTTTTCCAATTTTGCTTTAATAGCAATCACCTAATTTGTAATTTAAATTTTTTTTCTTAGAAAGAATAAAACGAATTTAAACTTGACTGCAAAATTCATCTGTATGTTGATATTTTTTCTTTAAAGGTAAACTATTCACAATATTTACAACTTTCTATGGGAAATGGTGTAAAACCTTAATAGAAAAATTGTTACAATAATATGTATATGAAATAAAAAGAACTAAAGAGAGAAATATATATTTTTCTTAGAGAAATCTTAAAATGGAGAATAAACGGCAGCATTTAAAATAAATAGTAACAATTCACAATTCAAAAATAATTCACGGAAAAAGTATGACAACATCATTTTTTCACTGAAAACTGGCTCGAAGTATTGAAAAGTATTTTTTAATTGTTCCTGCTTGCTTACCTAAGGTTTTTATCCAAAATTTAGCAAAAAAAAAAATCGTTATTTATTATCTATCTTTAAATGTTTTATATTTGTGATAAATTAATATTTTTTGTTTTAATAACAATTTATAGAGATTTTGCTTCATTGAAATTATTAATTTTTTCATCAAACACTGGGAAATTTTTTAAACAATTTCTCTTTAATTAAAGCTTTTTAAATTTGATCATAAAAATGCCTTTTTTAAAAAAATATATATTTTTTAATTTTTAAACTTCGTTATTTTTTTTTAATTATTTTCGAAATTAAACCAAAAATACGAGTTGTTAACGCGACCAAAGTTAATTTAGGACTGATTAGCATTTAAAAATTTCAATGACTATGTAAAGCCAAGTAAAATTATTTCAGTTCAGTTTTTCCATTTTTTTTTATTTTCATCCCCTCTTGAGTACTATCATCTCTAACAACAAAAACAACAGGAACAAAGCCACGACAACAGCTACAACAACAAAATAACTATCATACCAAAAACTATATATCCAGGCTTTAAATAAGGCACCATACTAGTTGGTATAGCAGAAAGGCAGGTAGGTATAGTTACTCATTCGCATGAACTGTTAGGAAAAAAAGGAAAAAAATCCTCTAAGCAATACAATAAATTTCAAAAAGAGAGATGAATAGGAAGAAAGAGAGCCAAATAGATAAAGAACAAGTAGTGACAGCTGGGAATAATTATAAAGTACCTAACAACTATATTCATACTTATATACATATGTATATGTATGTACATAATTGGTACTATTTTTGTCAGTTCAATAAGTTCAAGTCTCCCTAAGGCTAATCTTTTTTGTATCAACAACTCTTCATTCAACATAGTCAGTCATTCATCCATATGTCACACTCCCAATACCACTATGCAGAAACCTAAAGTAAAAAAGTTAAACTACAGAAGGACATGTTTCAAAAAGAAATATTTAATGATAAAATCATTGTTTAAAAAAAAACCATTTGGAAAGCCAAAGTTGTTACCTTTACAAAGTACCTTTCCAATTTACGCTCTTTCATTTAAAACAACTTACTGCTCTGAGAACACAAACAAAAGTTTAGCAAAATGTTCAAATAAAACTCTCTTTAGACAACTTGCATACTCTTACATTATTTAAATACTCTTGCCACAAAAGAACAACGGAAAAAAACGTAGCTCAGTCATTCAGAAAGGATGTGTTAAGGATTTTTTTATTGCTTAAAGTACAATGGCATCATTTTTGTTTCCATAGGCATGTGATGTCATACATAGTAGAAACAACAAAAACGTTAACAAGAAACATGAGTTCATGAGTACAGAGTATACAATGTTGTCGTTGTCGTTGTATTTTTGTTATTTCGTTTTATCTTTTTTTAAATTATTTTAATGTGTATAAGAAAAAAAAAAATATTTTTTTTTAATATAGAATAAATAAATTTAATCGAACCGGTATTTATTCGTCTTGTGTAAATGTAAAACATGCGCATTAAAAGAGGCCCTTAACTCAAGTCATGAGAACGTGAAGTATTGAGCAAAAAGATTCTACACATACTGTTGGTTGGTTAATTAAGGATAAATATTTTTATATGCAAATAAAAAAATAATAATGCCCTATATTTAATGAGGAGACAGGGCAACTATCTATTCACTAAGAAACTTAATAATTAAGCGTGTTCGCCTCGTTAACGATAAAATTTCTAAATTATATTGAAAATATGAATGTCCCAAAACATTGTTTTTGTATTTTTTTTTAAGACAACACCACTTGCGAAGCTTTTTGCTTGTCTACAGAAAACCCAAGAATCTCTCTCGGGGATCGAACCCGTAACTCCTAGATGGAGTAGTATAATCAGTATAACAAAGCATACACTTAATGGACATTTGAAAAAAGCACTTATGCAAAAGGATTCTTTGTGAAAAGGTTATATTTTAAACAGAACCCTTTCAAATTAGTTTAAAAATAAAACAAAACATAGCTTTGTAATTAAAAAAGTACCACTGAAATTGAGAGTTTCATTTCTTCCCTTTTAAAATTTCACACATCGCTCTGGTTTTTTTTTTTTTTTTTTTTGTTTAATTTAGCAGTCACCTACCGCGATGTATTCTTTTTTAAATAATTATACTGTCCAATATTATTTATAATTAATAAATACTTCAAATAGTTGCGGAACATTCAGATCCAAGCTCTAACTAAATTTATTCTATACAGTTCAAAGAGAGTGGAAATTGCATAGATCTTTTCCTAGCCGTGTTGTCCCTAACCTAACGGTGGTCATAACATTGGATGAAAATGTGGTGTAGACCAGCACCCCCATCGTGTAGTACAGCACACTATAATGTACCCCATAGTCACAATGAGTTGCAATTTATACAAACATGGCAAGACTGAACCAATGCTCTAACCTCTTGCTTAGAGGTTGGAGACTAGCCAACTGTATAGAATTTACACATGCAAAAATTACAAGTCATATAGCAAATACACGTCGTGTTAAACCACTTTAAGATTGGACTACAAGGGTTATGGTTTTATTGCGTATTGTTTCAGCTTTGAACTCAGTTATGGGGTACTGTATCAGGTTTTAATTTAGAAAACTTTCAAAGGCGCCAAAATAAGGTTTTAGGAATAGTGCAGGCAATTTGTACTACTCCTAGTTAGTCGATACTACTCAATACTTTGCCAATTGGGTACTCAATATTACTAAATTCTTTTGTTCATATAACAGAAACATACTGTTAATCAGAGTTTATATGTAGGCCTTACATTTCCATTCAATTTGTTTCCAAAAATATAACCCTAAAAAAACTACTTTTGAACATTGAGTACTCAAAAAAGAATTAAATACTCTATACTCGGTACCCATTACTCAATACTCAGTACCCATTACTGAATACTGTGACAGCACTATTTAGGAATGATCACAGCTGCTACCTGGTATGTCAAAATCTCGAAAAATTATAAGATCTTGGCATTAAGTATTTTTTTTAAGACAACACTACCTGCGAAGCTTTTAGATTTTCTGCGAAAAATACCGAGTCTTCGGCGGGAATCGAACCCGCAACTCCCAGACTAATAGACTAGCGCGCTACCAATCAGTCTGTTGAGGCACTCTTAGTAAGCAGACAAAGTCCAAGTTCCTATCCAAAACTTTCAGACGTTTAAAAGACTGAGATCGAAATGAGGACCAACTTCTCGCTGGGCCAATAGCTATCATCATAACTGAATTACGAGATTTTTGTATATGTGTTTTGTGCGGATACAATATTTAGTAGTATTTATTGCATAGAAATGGTTTTAAAGATACATTATTCCTCTTCATTTCTAGATTGTGTATTCCAAAAGTAGAGTACACACCGAAATAATCACAAAAGAGAGTCGAGTCGAGTCAAGAGTAAACAAAATTATTAGTTATGGAGTATTTAGAAAAAAAAAACACAAAAAGGAAAAAGGAAAAGCAACAAAAACAAATCGCAAAAATTTTAAAAATTTAAAAAAAAAATGATTCTGTTATATTCAATATAAATATTCAAGTATACTTAATACTCGTACTCTATTAGACATTCAGAATTCATGCAAATATAAGTTGAAATTGCAACAAGAATACTAAAAACTCAACAACGACTTTGTGACGGCAACAAAATAGAACACAAGAGAAGTAAAATAAAACTCGTATTTAATGGTTTATACTAAAGCAAATTAATTCAGAAAAATAATAAAATAAAATACGAGTATTAGAATTTAAGAATTTATTTAAGAACGAATACACAAACTTCGAAATTAAGTAGCGTTAAAATTTACGCTGAAGTCAGACCACACCAGCGGCAGAAAGAACAAACTATGTAGAACGAGAGAAAATATAACAGTGTGTGATGATGACATGCGAAATTCACATATACACTCACACAATGAAAGGATGTGTGTTAAATATATAAAGGATACATACACATACTAAGTGATATCATGTCATAATAAAATAAAATAAAAACAAAATAATTTAAACAAATAAAAGAAGGAGTTTTCTATTTATATTATTTATTTTTTTTTTACTTCTTTTCAACACCGCAAAATTTTTATTTCTATTTACGGAATGAAACACACAATGTTTTTTTACTAAAGTAATTAACAAACGAATCAATTACATTATTATTGATATTATTATTATTATTATTATTATTATTATTATTATTATTATTATTATTATTTGTAACTTTAGAGGGAATACCTATTTTTCAGAATTTTAAATAAAGTTAAAATTAATTGCGGCCAATAAAAAAATTAATCTAAATTAAGTTAAACTTTATTTATTGTATACTAGCTGTGCCCGCCACATCGTGAGCGTCCTGACAATATTTTTCTCTATTTTGCTTTGAAAGTATTCCACACCAATTTTAAGACTCTTTATTTTTATTGTGCTTCAGTTATGGTTTATGTATTTACTTTATATAAAGGTACCCATCCCTGGATAAAATTCTCAAATTTATAAAAAATTTTAAAATTCTAAAAATTATTGTTCTGCATTCAGTGATGGCAAAGAACCATCCAATTGTAGAAGGACAGTAAGGAATAATAAAAACGTGGTTTGTTTGTTGGTGTTTTGTTGAAGCTTTAATATTCTGTAATATTATTCTATTAACATGCATAATTCTCATTGTGTTTCGTAGAATTTTATTACTTATAGAGTATTTTTGGCTTCTCTAAAATTAGGAAAAAGGTTTCCTGATGATCTGGCCTGAGCAACCAGTGAAATACGTATAGGGACTAGCTCTTTCCCCCAACAAATAAATTGCATTTTTATTATAAAACGTTATGTGTAATTAGCATAATATTAAATAATTAAAAAAACTTTTTATTTAACAAATTTTGGACAAGCATCTTAATGGTTTTTTGGTATTTTAATGACCGACTTTATGAATAAATAACGTCTTCACGAATAAATTAAAAAATAACTTTTCATAAAGACATTATTTTCAGGGCATTGACATAAAGCTTTTTACAAGGCAGATACAAGAGTACAAAGCACACATTATTGGTTTTAATATACAAATGAATTTTTGATGTTAGGCTTAATTAAGTTCGTTATATTCTCTATAAGTTGAAAGAATATTAATTACAAATTAGGTGATTAATGATTGTAAAGAAAAAAAATTGAGAAAATTTTATTTCCAGACACTAGCACTAGGACAGCTACAGCCGTCTTCAGCATTCTTTGTATCTATCTACTTTGGGTAGTGTTAGCATCATCATTACTACCAACTAAATTCAGATAAGGAGAATATAACAAAATCAAGTCTAACTTCAAAAATGTATTTATATGTTAATACATATAGTTCGACTAATTAAAAATTAAATATTCAATATTTATTGGTTTTAGATATAAATTTGAGAACAAATTTTATGTCTATTGTTTTTAATTAATAAAAATCAATGCGATTTCAAATATTAAATTCAAACTTTTGCCTAACTTTGAAGAAAACTTGACAATTACGCTAAATATCAAATAAAAATGTTGTTTTAAACGTTTGACTTTGTGTTTGCTAGGGAAGGATATTAAAGCTGTTTTCAGACAACAAGAATAATAAGTGAGTCGTACAATAATAATTTATAATAAACTTATTTAGTAGCTATATAAGAAAAACATTCGAGAATAAGTTGATAAAAAATACAAAAAAATTTTCTTTTTGTAGAGAATGCTTTTATTTTCAGTGGCAAACGCTTATCATTTGAAAAAGAGTTTGATTTCAAGTAATTCTCCATTTGAGATTAATCGTTCCAAGTCTTAACGTTTTACAATTTATTTTCTTTATTGAAAAAAAAGGTTCTTAGAAAACGTTTTTTTTTTTTAACAAAACAAAAGTTCTTTAAATAGTTTAAGGATCAATAAAATATAAAGGACTTCAATAATAATGCAACACAATACGACAGATGTTCTTTAGAGTTTTTAATGAAGAAAAAAATTTATTTTAAAGAAAGATCAAGGCACCAAACCTAAAGGCAGACAAGAAGTTTTTAGTCTTCATCAGAAGAAAACTAAAAACAAAGTTAAAAACAAAATGTCTCAACACCTGTTTAGCATTTATTAACTGAAATAAAATCCAACTACATACCAGCGACAGAACGTCAAACGACAGCTGAACACGAATTGTTTCGACAGTTGTTGTACGATTTGAAAAGAAAAAAATTGCTCAGTACATGAATGTAAAACCTATAAATTGTACATTTAACACGCAGCATTGTTTTTTTTTTCTTCTTATTAAGGAATCGTAAAAACACATACATTCTTACATCTTAGAGGAAGGTAAGGAAACAGAGCTAAAAAAAAGTGGATATTTTTCTATATAAATAATGAAAAAAGAGCCATTGTTCTTAAAGACAGAAAAGACAGGCGGCACAAGACAAAGTTAATCGTCTTTGCAATGGAGACAACAAACACACTATTATTACCAACACCAACACCAGCAATCATCATCATCATCAATACCTATACGAAATAAAAACAATTTTATTCAATACATGTTGTAACAACGAGTGAGCGAGTGAGTGCATTTGTTAAGTCACTCTGTCTGTCTGTCTGTCTTTTACAAAGATAATCATATATGAGGTTCACATAGCAGAATAGTTGTGCCTCCTGCTTTAATATTATTTTACTCAACTAAAACTAAAACCAACAATTCAACAATGCAAGGCAACGCAACATGTGGTAGCAGCTCCAAGTAAATAGAATGAAATTATTTTACCTAGAAGCAATTATATAGAATTAGACAGACAGACAGCGTTGGTGTTTCATCGTATGTTTAAGTGCGTGCGTGCGTATGTGTGGGTATGAAGAATAACTATATATTTAAAGGAGGAAGGCCCGGCCCTTAAGGATTTTCTCACATGATGTTCTAAAATGCATTTAGATTCAATAAGCAAACGGATATTCAAATTGTCAGGACATTTTTTGTAGGAGCTCAATAAAAAATCTAATTGTTGTTTCATTCAATTCTACTGGAGAAATGCACAAGAAGTTGAAATTTTTTCAATAAAACTAATGCTCTCTTCCGCTGAAGTATTTATGAAATTCATATGAAAAATCATGAAAAGAAAATACATATTCGATTAGTTTTTTCATTCTACAATATCAAAATTAAAATTCCACTTTAAAAATAAGGGAGTTCAAAAAGTTTCTGTAAATAACAAAATATATAGTGTAATTTTTATTTGATATTAAGCGTAATTCTCGAACCTTTTTTATACAAGGTGGCGCAAAATTAATCACTCTTTCGGAAGATTTATAAAATTTTGCAAATACGTCAATTATATATGAATTTTGTGAAATATACTAGCTGCAGTACACAAACAGACAAGGAATGGTATAATAGTAAGAATTCACCAAAATCATGTTTTTTGTGCCACCCTGTACATACGTATCAAATATGCAAAAAAAAAAACTCGACTTAAAAAAAAACGTGTTAGAGCCTTTCTTTATTAAGGTAACGATATATTTCATTCGGAAGTGGAATTTATTTCGTATTTCGCTTCTATAGAAATCGTAAAACGAAAAAGTTTTTCGGAATAAAACCACTTTCAATTTGCTATGTGGAATTGAAAACACATAGTGTAATTTTCATTTGATATTAAGTGTAATTCTCGTACGTTTCTTATACAAGGTGGTGCAAAATAATTCATCTTTGGGAAGATTATTAAAATTTTGCAAATACGTCAATCATATATGATATTTGTGAATTAGACTAGTTGCAGTACACAAGCAATGGAGTTCAAATATTTCACTCAAAATCATGTTTTCTTTTATTTATTAAAGTTATTTAAAAACAAAATTGGATGATTAATTTTGCGCCACCATGTACATAGGCAAAGATTTAAAAATAATATTTGAGCACAAATTGATGTTCATTTGAGAGAAAAAAAAACATTTGTCATGTTGTTTGTTCTCAATTTGTTTTCAGGTCTTTTTAAAATATAAAAATTAATTAGTAATCATTACCAGTTTATTTTACCCGGTGTTGATTGGCTTCACTCTTTCGATCAAAACTGAAGAAGCAAATTTTAAAATCAAAGAGGAAACAATCCATAGAGTGTTTAACCAAGAATCACAAAGTAAAAAATTTTTCAAGTCGGTTGGGCGGTTTTTTTTTATATTCCACATTTATCTTAATCCTCACTTGAGAAAAACGTTTCACAATAAGTTGGTAATAAATACACTTTTAAGAAATTTACGAAAATTTTATCGAGAAATATATATTTCTCCAATTAGATTCAAACTTTTACCATTTGAGAGTTTCAAATTATGTATTCTCATTTTGTGTTTTGTAAGCTTTCAGTAATAAAAAAAGTTTGAACACAGACCCAAGTTTCGATTTGTTATAAAAGTTTTAAAAGGGGCTACCAAATAATCTCTATAATAATTGTGGACAAACTTTTATGTACAGGTCGGTCCATTTTCTAGTTTGTGTTTTTATTTTTTTAAGATCCTGGTAGCTCAGTGACTCTCCAAAGCTTTGAAAACCTTTGCAAAGTTTACTAAGAATTTGAAATTATATCTTTCCACTTCATGTCGTATCTTTTAAGTATGAAAAGAGAACTGGAAGCCAAATCTGGAAGATAAGTTGGATCCGGCATCAAATATAAATACAAACTCTCTTGGTTAAAGAGCGCGTTTTATATTGACTTTATCACTTAATTAATCTAACAATAGTCTCCACTTGTGAAACTGTTTTTTGCCTAGTTGTTAATAGAAATAATGCTATAAACACAACTGAAACGAAAGACGAATTAGTCGTTCCGAATATTCGGAACGTGTAAATACACTTAAATCCATTTATTTTGACGTGATGCGAAGACAGGCGGAAAGATACAAATTCCAAAAATTCCATTTCAATTACTAACTGCATCAGCAATAAAATTTTCAAAAAATGTTCCATGTACAGAAACGGTCCTGATAAAGTTTTATTATATTTTTGTGCAGATGACTAAAAATCCTTAAATTTTAAATTTCTGTTAAAACTGATCAACGTTTTCTTTAAAAGAAAATAAATATGCTTCTAAATCACGAACGAAGCGAATATAAAAGAATTTTAAAATGTTGAAAACATAATTTAATTTGTTTTCTCTTTTTTATGTTTATGCTAACATAAATAAATGCTTCCTGTCACCCAGGAGACTTTCAATGCTTTTAATTAAATAATATATGATTACTTTGACCCAGTTACCAGGCAGGAACGAAAAAAATCATACAAGAGAAAAATTATTCCTTTTGTATACAATAAATACTTGCACTCAAAACACCCATCCAACAGTCAGCAAAAAAGTCATGTTGTATGTGTGTGTGCGGGAGGAGAGACATAAAAATAAATGTTGTATGACTTAAGGAGAAAAAGAAATGAAAAAACACAGAACACAGCATCAGACATAACACTAATGATGGGTAGGTGGCTTTGGTTAGATTTTCCTAGAAATGCTTCCACTCGAAGTTACACGCATCTTCAGGCGTTTCAGTTGACCAGCAAGTACACAAGTTTAATTTCAAATTGCGAATGATTAGAAATAAAACTCTTTTCCAAATGATAGGTCTTTGGAATTGATTTAAAATACTGTTTGCCAAAAGAAAAAATCGGAACACTTTTCGCAAATTGGGAAATAATTTTTGTTACGCTTTATTCTCAAACTTTGGACAGACATGTTTCTAATTATAAACTTAAAAAACATGAAATATAATTACATATAAAAATTGTATTCATATTTTTACCCAAACGATATAAACGTAACTACATTAATATCGCTCAGAAAGTATGTCCGTCCGCCAAGAGGAAAAAACTAAAATTGTAAAGAAGGTGTATTACTATGGATGTTTCACAGAAAAATATATTTTTACCAATGAAAGGTTTTAATCGGTTTCGGATTAAAATTTAATTAAATAATTAATTGATGCAATTATTTGTTTAATTAAGAATTGTTTGCTCTGTGGTTAAATTTTAAGGGCCGGTGTTGAATGTGAAGCACACCCAAATGTCAAGTTTTTAATTTAAAATTTCTCAATTTCAGACTAACTCAATTTGAACCATGGAAAGATACACAATCGAGCAATGGTCAGAATGGTGGCAAAAAATGGCAAGGTTGCATGATAAATTTTCGAAGAAAGTCTTCAGTGATGAGGCATATTTTCACCTCAGTGCATTCGTCAATAAGCAATAAGCAAGAGTGATTGTCGAAAAATGCACCCAACAAAGAGTGACTGTTTGGTGCTGTTTATGGGGTGGCGGCATCATCGGGCCGTATTTTTTCAAAAATGAGGCCGTCAGGCAGTTACTGTGAATGATGTTCGCTATCGTAAGACGACAACGAACTTTTTATGGCACGAATTCGAAGATATGGATGTGGACGATATGTGGTTTCAACAGGACGGTGCCACTTGCCACACAGCTAACGAAACAGTGGCCCTTTTACGCGACAAATTCAATGGCCGTGTTATCTCACGTGGTGGCGATGTCAATTGGACGCCAAGATCGTGTGTTTTAATACCGTTGGACTTCTTTTTTGGGGTTATTTGAAAGAAAAGGTGTACGTCGATAAGCCAGCAACAATTCAAGAGCTAAATGATGAGATAATTCGGCACATTAACGGCATAGAACGTAAATTATGCCCTACCGTCATCGAAAATTTGGAGCATCGGATAGAGGTTTGCCGCCGAGGTTGCGGCGGCCATTTGGCCGATATTTTGTTCCATACATAATTGAACTATACCAATATTATCAAAATAAAAAGAAATGACAATAATTTCCTAAATAAATTGTGTTTTATTCAAAATCAACATCGGCCTTTAACCACCCTTTATATTTGAATCAATTAAAAAATTAATAAAACTTTAATTTAAAACTAATTAAAACCTTTAATTGGTCCAAACAAAATTTTTCTGTGTATAACAACAAATAATAGAAAAATTGTTACAAAATTTAAACTAAACACGCAGTTAAATATTTTCTCGGACCAGCACTCAGAGCATGACTTGTTCTCACGCAATGCATTGTGCCGAAACTAGAAAATTAGGTTAGGAGGAAAGCAGGAAAAAGGAAGTAGTGTTTCATTCGATTTGAATTTTCCTGCATTGAAAGTGTCAGGAAATACCTATGCAGGCATTTATTCCACATACGAACTGTTAGGCTAAAAACGAATTCTCCCTGTAATGTGTAAAGCGATTCACTGACAAATCGACTACAAATGGATGAGTTCTTAAAGAAAAGTGTGTTGTAACAAAACCGTGTAGATATTAGGAACAAATTCCCTAATTCCATAAGACCACATTCCACGATAAAACAGCGAAAAATATCACACATTGCGTCGATGTTGAAGCTAGTCAATGAAATTGGATGCCCTACTGTAAGCTTATTCGCTCTCTCCTGCACGCAGTCGAGTAGCTCCAAAACAGACTTTAGAGCATTCTATCATACATGGGAGGAGCTGTATTCCATTTTTGCCTGCATGTAGGTAGTATCAATAGTAAGAAGGTCAGCTGGTATCTTTTACACCGTTTCAAAATCTTGAGTGCTTCTTTAGAGAGTTGAAAAATGTGTTTAGTCCATCGAACTTCGCACTGGATTTTCATGCCAAGATCATTCCCATTTCTTAATACTAATATCACCCTTAACTACAGGTGAAGCACCATTTTCGAGGGAAAGTTTGTGCGTAAGAATACAACAAACAGTGAGTCTTACGACCATTAAATTCGACTCTATTCGCTTGGCCTTAATCAGAGGTTGTTACGAGATCGTGATTGAGCATATCATTCATATTTTGCCTCTTGGCTTTACTAGGCGAACGATTACGAATGGCAAGCATATCGTTGATATTTTGCCTGTTGACCCCAATCTTTAATAGGCATGGTTATATGCGAAAGAGTAGTTGGGGTTGGAAGTTTGACAAAGAAGGACATATAAAAAAATAAGAAATAGGGTAGGAGAAAGAACAGCCTTGCGGTAACCTTGAATTAATCTGGAACTCGTTTGATGAAATCTCATCTACATCATCTCTTATTAGTGCGATCCCTAAGGAAGTTCGATATAAATCGGGAAAAGTTATCACCAACACCAAAAGCAATAAGTTTTGACAGAAACGCATCATGCCACCTTACTTTCACCGAAATGAATTTTTATTGCCGACGAGTTGTATATCCCTTTAAGATAAAATATCAACCAGTAAATAAAAAATGATGATGGTGGCAATAGCATATTGTTGATTAGTGTTTTTTGTTCTACTACTCGTATATGTTGTGCTTATTTATTAACTTAATGTGGGTACGAAAATAAGTGTTGTTAACTACATAAAAGCCATTAGGTACTTTTAATGCAAAGTTAAATATTATACGGTAAACGAACCCTATTGTGTAAGAGTGCAACTCGCGCTTGATTGTTTTGATGTATAACATCTTTTTGAATGATTTTTATTAAAATTAAATTTGGTATCAAATCAAAGAATTTCGTTCGTTGCAACATAGACTATTATCAAATTAATAAACAACTTTAAAATTATTTTTGATAAATTCAATTCATTTGTATATTTTGCAGACCTAAAAGAACATTTGCCATCGAATTAAAAAAATACCAATTATATTTTTTAGACATGAAACCCATTTTAGTTTAAATTTCAACTCAAATTCCTGCCTGATTAGCTTTGAAAATGGTTTGAGAATTTTCTTTAAAAACAAATGATAGAACCTTCTAATTTTGTGTTTGCCGTGTTATAAATACACACTCAGACACCAACCAAACGTTCTAAAATTTCCTTCCACCACAAAAACACTACTGAAATGGTGCAACAAAAAAATAAATTGCATGCGTGTTGATTTTGTGTTTACCACAGCCATCATTCTTGGTCTTAATGTTTACTATACATACTTCGTCTCTTTGGTTTCCTTTTGAATTTTTTCCGAAGACCCAGCGAACACGCAATTTTGATTTAAAAATGAGAATAATCTGCAATCCATGTCTTCACTACTGATGCAACTTAACGATTTTTTTGTTTTAGAGTGTCATTTGATATTGAATTGCAGAAAACCATTTTCATCTGTTTGGGTTTAAATCTTAAATTTAAACGATAACGTAGCTTTGAAAAAGGTTTGAGAATTACACTTAACATCAAATGAAATACCCATCTTACCCTAAACATTTGATAAGGAGTGAAGAAACCTTAAAAAAATGAATGCCGTTCAAGAGTTAAAGAGACTTGCATGAGTGTGAGAACGAAAGACGTCGATGACAATGTGTTTGTGTGTGTATGTGTAAGAGTAGAGAAAAAACTACTACAAAAAGGATTAATTTTTATTTTTTAAAACAAACTATAAGTAAAATAGATTTTTTTTAGTTTTTACTCTATTTCTTGCTGTTACCAACTCTGTTGGATAGAAAATTTAAAAAATAACAGAAAGAAAATCTTTAGTATGTATTTTTTCAAAAGGATATTTATCAGCACAACTAAATGCGTGACTAAGTCGCACTGTATTAAGTTCCTTATTTATAGTTTTTATATTCGAAATTTAAGAATTTTTTATATTTATTTGTTACGCTTTCAGACGCCGAGTAGGAAATTTACATTTTTATATATATATATTTTTTTTTTTCATATACTAGCATACAAACATACAAACGCTAGATAAATGCAGTCAGTTTTTTTCTACAATTTTGAAATAAATAAGAAATTTATGAAAGTCAAGATATTGAATAAACGACTGCAGGCATCACTGGACCATTCACAGTCGTGTACTCTACTCTCTCGCTTCGTGCAACAATAATGACCGTGTGTGATTTAACACCATTGGGCTTCATTTTATGAAACAATTTGAAGTCAAAAATATAGGACAACAAGTAAAAACCCAGCACCGGGTTTCAACTATATTCAGCCACTTTTATGTAAAATAGGCAAATACGTTCCGAAGGCGTATTGCCTGATTTGCTATTCCATACATAATTTATCATGTATTCTTTCTTCATAATTTAATAAGAAATAAAAAAACTGTATTTTCTATATAATTCAAATCTAGTAAAAATTTTGAGAAACCCTTTAATTGAAAGATCTAAATCTAAAGAAATCCAAAATAAATGAAGTGCATGGTTCATCTGTGTCATCTTCAAGAAAACTACAATTGGGTAAATAAATTTGACCCAGTTGAAACATTTTCTAAGAAAATCATCGATAAAATCCCAGAACAGCAAAGATTCTTCGGTCCTCACAGGTCTAAATTCGGCGACAAATTGCGAGGCCAAATGCTCCGTTGTCCAGTCGCAAGATTCCATCATGGGTTAGGCGGTATAGTAAGATCAAATGTTTTGAGTGCCCCGGATAGGCGCTAGAAGGTCATGTGCTAGTCTATCAGACCGGGGTTGTGAATTCTATTTTGTGCAAAGTCTCTGGTGGTTTTTTGTTATTATTTTATATTATATTAAATTTGGATGCTTAGCCTTCTGTAAATGTTAGTAATTACTAAGTTAGCAATCGGGTACCAGAAATCATTGAGACAAGAAAGTGATCAAAAAAGGTCTCATAAAGTTAGTTGTTGTTGTTTTTGTAACAGCTCTGCTGTGAATAGATTTTCCCGGTTGGTACAGCTGTTGAGTTGACAATCTTTGGCCGAATAAGACTCAGGTCGTTGCAGACCGAAGATCCAATTGACTTATATTGACGGTATCCCTTTGAAAATAATAATAAATGACTAATTTACAGATAGTAAAGTCTATCTATAGAATAGTATCTGGGACGTGTCTATATATCTGTGACGTGTCTATATATCTAACACTACCCTACCTGACCCAACCTAACCTAACCTATCTATATTCGACCTACCTACACTAAACTTAATAAAAACACTTATTTCTTTTTGAGTTATAATTACCCATCGAGTGTTTAATTTTTAATTAAGGGTTTCTGTAACTTTAAACATCTGTTCAACTCACAAGTTCCCTTATAACAGACTGTTTTGATTTGTAGAATTGTATAGTTATTTTGCTAACTGTCAAAATCTAACAAATATTTGTAGGTATTCACAACATACATAAATTAAAATAAATTAAAATATTGTAAAGTTGACGATAAACCTTATAATATGATAAGATGGATTTGTGAATTAAACAATTCTACCTGTCCTAATCAAGGATCAAAACAGGTTTGTCCGTATTCTAGACTCTGCTCGATTAACTGTAAGTGTCATAAAAATAAATTCTTGCTAGTAAAATTATAATTTTACCAATACAAAAGTTTGTGGATAAAAAAACAGATAATTGATAGCATTTCGTAATGGGCCAGGCCAAGCTGTTTTTGTTAAATAAATTTCATTTCATGACCATTTTAGTGTTGACTTTAATTTTACGCTTGTTAACTTTTAAAATGGAAGTTTGATATAGAGAGATTCTTAAATGTGATTGTTTTTGTTGTAAGATTTTCTTTGGCAAGATATTCGAAGTCATAAAATGTTTTTTTTTTTTTTTTGTTGATAATTTCTTCTTTCTTTCCTTAAGTTTAATGCAACTTTAAAAAATATATAGAATTGCGTCTGGGAGATGGGTACAAAGTTCTTGTAGAATTTTT
Source organism: Phasia obesa (assembly GCA_949628195.1). NCBI lineage: Eukaryota > Metazoa > Arthropoda > Insecta > Diptera > Tachinidae > Phasia > Phasia obesa. The sequence continues at coordinate 80,741,836 of OX451219.1, read as the reverse complement.
AGCAAGTTTTGTGGTGCGTAAATTTAACATTCAACGAAGCTTAATGACACAATTTTTCCAATAGTAGTAGTAGTAGTAGTAAAAGTTGTTGTTGTTGTTCTTGGCTTCCTTTTTTTATTATGTTTTAAAAAGAATTATAGGATAGAAAAGTGTTATGATTTTATTTAATGTGTACGACGAGTATGCACGCACAAACATATAAAAAGGATGTTGTTGCCATTTGTCTCGTGCCTTCTTTGCATGATTTTCTGTGTACAGTGGCATTTCCATGGTAACTGGCTTAATGGAATAAAAATTAGTCAACACGAGCATTAATAGTTGAAAAAAGTGACACAATTAAGCCTTTAATATTTGTATGAATCTTCTTCTCTAAACTTCTAAAAATCATTTTATTTCTTAAATCTTTATAAGAAATTTATGAAAATTACGGAATATGAAGCAGACTGAGTTGTTTTATTAATTGGAAGTTGCTTAACCTTCTTAGAAAAACTAAACAATAAAGGTAATTTTTTGTATAATTTTAAATTAAGAAGATTTTTTATGAATTTTTTTGTGTCAGCATTCTACAACATTCCAGAACATTACAGAACAATCTGATATATTCGGGAACCTCCCGATAATGTCGACAATGTTTTTGACCATTGTGGACAAAGGTTTTTTGTATGTATATGAGGGGGGTCACCCATTGCCAGGTAAATTTAAAATTTCATGTAACAGAAGTGCAGCGAATGTATAAAAATAAACACTGGAATACGAGTAAAAAAAAGTAATACACTGACTAAATACACAAATGAAAATAAATTGTAAAATGTCTTGTGTTTAAAGTGTACTTACAGCAGTTTTTAATGCACAAAATACGAACATGTACTTACTTCTGCTCCATACTGTACGAGTGTGTAGTGTATTTCTAAATAAAAAGTTGATTTGATTCATATTACTTATATGTATCGGGTGTTTTTTTTTAGCTGTATGCGAACTATCGATATCGATAACTATGGGTTGACAGCTGAGAATGTCAAACTTAGTAGTGTAGAATGCAGAAAGTACAAACATCTACTATTTCTGTTCCCTGCTGTATGTAGTGTACTTCTAAACAAAAAGTTGATTTGATTCATATTACTTATGTATGTATATGTATGTATCGGGTGGTATTTTTGCTGTATGAGAACTATCGATATCGATAACTATGGGTTGACAGCTGAGAATGTCAAACTTTGTTAACATTTCTATGCAGTAAGGTTTGACAATTCATCATGTATCGATTAACGCCAGAACAACGCTTCCAAATATTGAAATTTTCTTTGATAAAAATAAATCTGTTCTCGAAGCTCTTAGACCACTTCGAGCTTAGCGTTGCAGCTAATTTCTGGTTAAATGGTTACAAGGTCAATAAACAAAATTGTCGTATATGGACCGTTAACGCCTTATTTATTTTGAAATCAGCAAAGTGCTGATATGAAGGTGAATGGCGAGCGCTATCGGCGCTATCGTTTGAAACATTGCAAGCCAGATTTATGCAAAAATGTAGTAATGAATTGGACTGATCGAATGGAGCATGTAACTATGTATGTATCTGGCCATTAAATTATCTACAAGTTAATTTTATGGCATTTATTTTTTAAATATGTCTGGATAATAAAAAAATCATTCTATCAATCATTTATATTTTGTATTATCGTTTTAAGTTTTTATGCAGCTAAAAAATACTCCAATTCTAAACCAATACGGCGAAAAGAAAAAGAACAGGGGGAGCACAAAACAGCCGAAAAGAGCAACAGCATACGAAACCATTCCGAGCGCAACCGAGTACCTCTAACTAGTGACTAATAAAACTGTTTCTTTAAAAACCACTTAAATAACTTTTTGAAAATTATAGCATCTCTAATGATTTGCTTCCATGATGAAATAAACTGTATCGCTTTTTTACTTTATCTCAGACAAACAATTACCACCATAATGAATCCGAAAGCAATACAATTTGAGATAAGGAAAATTGGCCAAAAAAATTAAAAAAAAAAATTATATAACTTAATCAACAAAATCATTCCAAATTTTTAAGTATAATTTTTTTTATTAAAAGTTTATCAAATTGGTGGATTATTTAAAGTTACTTTAGTTAAAAAACACCTCTCTTGTAATGTCACAAAACATGATTTTTTTTAAATCCTTTCTTTAATTTCTAATTATTTGTAGCAATTGACGACAGCTGTAATGAATAGAAAAAAACTTTACAAGAATGTTAAAAATAATTTGGACTTAGCGAAGAAAAAAAGAAAAAGAGAAAAGAAAAAAGGGCGTACGCCAAAATTCGAAATAAATAGAAAAAAAATTAAAGCAACAAAGTCTTAAAGTACTTACAACAACCAGCTGTTACTGTTCGTAACTCTACCAAACAAAAACACAATTAAAGCAACAGCTTCAACAATCAGTCATCGGCAGGAAAACATAACAAAAATGTTTCCTTTAATAAGACAACACAACAACAAAAAACACCTTTTAAAAATACAACTGAAAAATAAAACTGAAAAATAAAACTGAAAAATAAAAAAAAAATAAAAAAAACGAAATAAAATAAAAGTTAAAAGGAAACAAATAAATTTATTTAAAATTTTAGGTTGGCCTACAAAAAAAAAACATAACTACAATCTATGACACACAAAGACAGCTGTAAAAAACATTTGTCTGAGTCCATCCAACAAAGCACGGGAGACATGGAGTTTGATTTTAAAAACGACATTTGTGGCAGAGTTTAATCAGGACAATTGCAACGGGCACAAGTCATTACAATTTTCTAACAAAAAGAAAATAATAATTTGAAACAGACGACAAATCTTCTGTTTCAGAAGTGATTAAGTGTTAACAGATGTTTGTTTAAACTGAATAAATGTATGATGATAAAATTGAAAGTAATTTTTAAGGTACAAGAGGTTTAAGAAGCAATTTTATATTATATTTTTGAGCAGATTATGATGTAAATTTGAAACAGAATCTTTGCTTGCTCGTATTTTAATAATCTGAATGAGAAATATGTACGTATGTGCATGTATCTATGTACTCGTATGTAGTCGACAGTAACAAATCAACTAGAACATGATATCAAATTTTAAATAGCAACTTTGAACTCAAAACAATGAACAAAGCACTTAACTATGTTTTATAAAGCCTTTACGATTTTAACAATACCAGCCAATGTCAACGCCAATATAAAAATTAATGTATGTTTGATTACTACATATAGCAGCATACACCAGTAAACAAAATCTTCCCGATATTTTATTACAGCTAAGCTTGAAAAGGAGTAATAGGTTTTATACAGTATTATTATTTTAGCTACTAGAAAATTAAAAATTTACAAAAATAACCCATATCGGTTCACATTAATTTCAACAAGGCATTTATTTTTTCATGTATTTTTAATTTTTTCGCTTTATTCCATTTCCCTTGTTGTTTCGTATTCAAACGACTGGGTTACCTGTCTACCCCTCCATGTTTCAATAATCCCTTAATTGTGTGGTTATTGGCAGCTACTAGCTTCTGTTCGCTTTCCTAATTAATAGCACTTTTTACATTTTTATTAGCTGGTTTATTCTGGATGCTTATTTGTAGAAAATATAAATGATTGCTAATGCTATTTTTGAATTTTAAATTTTGACAGCCGCTATAGTGCTCTGAAAACAGTCACATTGAAAGAGCAATGTGTTAATTTAGCTTCTGTATTTTAGCCATGGCAAAGCCAAAATACTTGCTAAAATACTTGTAGCTTTTTAAACACTGGTTTTTTATCGTGCAACACGAAAACTATAAAAGCCAAATTATTAATGTTATACAAGTGGAAATAGTTGGCGAAATATAAACAGTGGGCGTGGCACTTTCAATACACAGGGCATACTGGATTAATTTTAATAAAATTTTGTGGGAATGCTCGTTAGTTCCTGGGTCAAATATGATACTTTTTTTTGTATAAATATCTAATTTCTCAAAGAAAAATAGAGACAAAAAACGTGAAAAAGTACGTAATTGTACTGATTTAATAATACTAAACGGGAAAGTTAATAAGTCGCCATTTACAGAACCCAACGATAATAGAATTTTGTATAAAACCTATGTTGAAATATTTTGAGTAATTACACAGAGGAGGATATACACCTCTATAGAAAGTAAATAATGGGTGATTTTTTTGAGGTTAGGATTTTCATGCATTAGTATTTGACAGATCACGTGAGATTTCAGACATGGTGCCAAAGAGAAAGATGCTCAGTATGCTTTGACATTTCATCATGAATAGACTTACTAACGAGCAACGCTTGCAAATCATTGAATTTTATTACCAAAATCAGTGTTCGGTTCGAAATGTTCAAATGTGACAAATTTTGTTCAGCGATGAGGCTCATTTCTGGTTGAATGGCTACGTAAATAAGCAAAATTGCCGCATTTGGAGTGAAGAGCAACCAGAAGCCGTTCAAGAACTGCCCATGCATCCCGAAAAATGCACTGTTTGGTGTGGTTTGTACGCTGGTGGAATCATTGGACCGTATTTTTTCAAAGATGCTGTTGGACGCAACGTTACGGTGAATGGCGATCGCTATCGTTCGATGCTAACAAACTTTTTGTTGCCAAAAATGGAACAACTGAACTTGGTTGACATGTGGTTTCAACAAGATGGCGCTACATGCCACACAGCTCGCGATTCTATGGCCATTTTGAGGGAAAACTTCGGAGAACAATTCATCTCAAGAAATGGACCGGTAAGTTGGCCACCAAGATCATGCGATTTGACGCCTTTAGACTATTTTTTGTGGGGCTACGTCAAGTCTAAAGTCTACAGAAATAAGCCAGCAACTATTCCAGCTTTGGAAGACAACATTTCCGAAGAAATTCGGGCTATTCCGGCCGAAATGCTCGAAAAAGTTGCCCAAAATTGGACTTTCCGAATGGACCACCTAAGACGCAGCCGCGGTCAACATTTAAATGAAATTATCTTCAAAAAGTAAATGTCATGGACCAATCTAACGTTTCAAATAAAGAACCGATGAGAATTTGCAAATTTTATGCGTTTTTTTTTTAAAAAAAAGTTCTCAAGCTCTTAAAAAATCACTCGTTATATAAACCATGACATTCGAAAGCTAATGTTAAAGAAAGTACATGAAGGTTGTGTATTAATGCAAATTGAATCGTATAATCTTGTTGGCCATTTGGCTAATATTTCAAAAAAGAACGCGTTTGCAAAAAGTTTCCCCAAGTAAGTTAATTGTCTGAAGTTCTGTGTGGAATGTAGCGCCGTTTTGCTGTAAACATCAGTTAACATCCGATACGGTTGGGGCGCCAAATAATTGATAAGCACAGCTCTATGGCGTTCGCCGTGGATGTAGGGCCTAAAGTTAGTATGTCTCTAGTAATTTTTCTCACCCTCTTTGCACATTGGCCTAAAACTAAGCCTATTTACTAAAGAGAACATCACGATATAATATTCTAAAATTGAACCAAGGTTTTCGAAATAATTTCCATATTTTGCAATCATTGTTCTGAATGATTCATGATATGATGGCAATCCAAACTGTAAACAATACATAATAAGAGTTACCAGATCTTACAATAACAGTTTAGTCTTAGTTGTAAAATGCTAAAATGGTGTTTTTAAAATTCGTGAAATTTGTGATGGAAATCGTCTATAAGTGTTATTTGCTCGATAAATCGTCAAATCTGGCAATCGCGATCCCAAGTTGTCGGTTGCACATTTCTTTCAAAATATAAAAAGTAAAAAATACCGAAATCCATAACATAAAATGCAAGCCTGTTACTGATGTGTGTGGATTTTCGAGTAAGAGGTAAAGTCAAATAACTTCACTTAATCTATACATATAATAAAAAAAAAGTAACTCATTTCCATCTATCTGTCTGTCTGCTTTTCATTTGTGTTCTCATCACATTAAAACTACTGGATGTATTTTAACAAAATTTTTTGAGGAGGTACCTTAGAATCATGATCCTTTTTTTCCGAAAAATTATATTATTTCCAAGAGAAAGTGGAGAAAAAGCTGTGAAAAACGCAACTTCCGGTTTAAAACTGCATTACTTTCAACACTGTTATTGTTCAACACGTTTTTATTTTTGAAATTTTCGGTTTAAAACTAGGATATTTTCAACTCGGTTATTTTTCAACTATTTCGCAACAGATGGCGCTTTGAATAAAATTTGTATTTGATTTGTACTTTGTGGAATTGCATTGTTATTAAAATATTTTAAACACCTCTTCCAGCGGTTTACAACAATTTTTAGAATTTTTAATAAATTTTAGAATTTTATTCAGGGATGGGTACCTTTATATAAAGTAAATACTTAAACCATAACTGAAGCACTATAAAAGTAAGAGTCTTTTAATTGGTGTGGAATACGTTCAAAGTATAATCGAGCAAAATATTGTCAGGACGCCCACGAGGTGGCGGACACAGCTAGTTGTGAATAAAATCAAGAATTGTTCATCGATTTTGATGAGATTGAGAGAGGCTTATTTTATTTATAATATACATATAAATATATTCATTCACCTTTATGATTAATGACAAAAACTTATAATTATTTATCATTCTTTATAAATTTTTAAAAACAAAAAAAAAATTAATTATGCTTGCATTAATTTTTATCCGCAGCTGTTATCCGAATAATTTCAAAACTGAACAGACAAAAAAATGTATTCAAATAATTCTAAAATTTTAACCTCAATCTTACGGTAAGTCATTTATTTAAAGCGGAATAGCCGTTCTCGAGTCATGATGAAATATTTGTCACATCCATAAAATAAATTCGACGTGATAGAAAAACTGAAAGCGTATTCTTATTAAGCCCATTAAATCCTTCCTATTCATCTCATAGCAGTCCCATTTTTCAATATAAACAGCATCTATTTGATCCCAGCGTCTTTTTTTTTACTTTATTTCCTGTTAGATGTTACGAAATAAAAGCATGATTCTCTGGCTAATTGTTCTTCTTCCTTATTTAACAATAATTTAAATTTATATTTCAAAGTTCCTTCATTATGGATAATTTAGTACATTTTTTACACAAACGAAGCAACTCCTACACACACATACACTTACGTAAATGTCGAATCACTAAATGTAATTATGTGTAACATTGTAAATAATACTTGAATTGTTGGTGGGGTGTCATTTTAACATGACTTTATATTCATTATAGGGACAGAGTAAAGAGAAAATGGTCAATTAAAACAAAAACGAAACGAAATTTTAATAAGCTTAAAAAATGAATAGGTACATTTCAAACAAACTACTTTAAAGTTCATAAATTTAAATTAAATGTCTATAAAAGTAAAATACTGATGATGATTTGAGTTATTTTAAACAGCCAACAAGGTTCGCATAAAAATAATAATAAAAGAGAAAAAAACATTTAATTTCTCATGTTGATTATTTTTCTGTGTGAATATTGTCATCATAAAATTTTGAGTTCACATCAGAACAGAATAAGGTTGACGACGAAAACAAGTTTGTCGTCAACTTCACTGCCCGCGTTTTATGCACAAAAAAGCACTTTTGAAAAAAAAAAACAAAAAAAGAAAAGCTTTGCATAAAAAAGTATGCAAATTTATTTATTTTTTTTTTTTTTGGCAATTTTGTGTTCGTAATTTGTACGAAGTCCAGAATTTGTTCAAGTTTTATTTAATTCTCTTTTTTTTTTTTTTTTTGCTAATTATCCTTTTTATATTGAAATTTCTTGTTTGTTTGTATTTTAGATTTCTTTGTTAAAACACCAAAAAAAAATTTAAGGAAAAATTTCCCAAAATATAATTAGAAAACTGGATTTTTAAACAGCTGCCAGGTTGGTGTTCAACATTGAGTTTTTTTTTTCTGTAGAATTTTGATGAGAGCAACAGTTCTTTCAATCCCCAAATCTTTATTCATCTTGTTTTCTGTTGTATCTGTGTTATTGCAGTGAATATAAAAGGATGCTGCTACGAAACCAGCTGCTTCCTTTAAATGCAGAACGTATTTTTTTTCTTCTTAAACGCCTGCATCAAAATATTAGCTGCATGTGTTTTTTATTTTAAATTCTTTCACAACAAATTTTCTGTTTTCAATTCATTTTTTTTTTTTTTTCTACTTCACCTTAAATTATGTTTTTCATATGTGTTGTAGTTTTAAGAGATAAATTTGTATCTCTTGTAAAACATGGCTTCCAAATGTACATAAGTAAAAGGTTTCCCCCACTGACATCCCTAAAGTCAATCCCAAAATCCTGTAATTATTCTTGAAAAAATTGAGACATAAATTCTCGATATTTTTAAGCATAAATCACGGAAAATTAGTAATAAAATAAAATATATTATTACACCCTTCACCGCGCATATACATACATATGGATAAGTTTTTCATTCCTATGATATTAATAGTTTCTACAATATTAATTAGCGACGCCATGAAGTACATATTTTGGGTCTTTATAGGTTTAAAAAAAATTAAACGATTTAACTATTTTCGTCTTTCCGTATTGACGTTAAAATTTATTTTACGTGCTCCCCAGTTAATATATAGAAATTTTTAAATACCAATCTTTCAGAAATAGTTTGTTGAATTTTAATTTAAAAAAGTCTATCCATAAAAACCAACATATCGTCAACAAGTCCAGAGGAATCTATTTTTCTCATATTATTAATTAGGCCTGTTCTGAAAATAACTTAAGAAGTGATTTAAAATCACATAAAAGCTGTTCTACACACAAACAATTTTTGAAATCACGCGATTCTAATTCGGTTAGTTAAATAGCTGTGATATCAAATCACTTGATTATTTTTTCTTGGTCTTTGTTGTTAATAAAATGCTTGACTTGTTGTATTTTTGTGGAGTTTGTACAGGTCAGACCGTTTGACATATCAAAATCAAATTTAGTAAGCGCCTTTGGTATATGAAGATGTAGAGCTGTATAGTTTTTGGTCATAATCGGGAGGGGGCAAGGGGTAGTTTCCTTACCCCAAAATTTTGTGAACGCTCTCATACCGTACGACATATTAAAATGAAATTCAGTATGTGCCTTTGGTATTTCGAGATGAAGAGTTGTGTAAATTTTGGGCATATTCGGAAAGGGGCAAGGGGTAGTTCACTTACTCCCAAATTTTGCAAACGTTCTACATGTCACACCGTATGGCATATCAAAATTAAATTCAGTTTGTGCCTTTGGTTTATGGACAACTGTATAAATTTTGGGCATAATCGGGATGAGACAAGGGGTAGTTTACTTAACACCCCAAACCGAAAATAATAAATTTTTCTATTCGAATATACTTTGAACTTATATTCTTTATATAATATCCATAAGAAAAATCTGCGTCCATTGGGTATGGTAAAGTAGAGTGTAGGCCACTCCAAACTTTTTTTTACAAATGCCAGCAGTAATAATTTTTTTTATTTCATGCAGGTCAAAGTTGTAAATACAAAAAAAAACAATTGGAAAAACTCGTTTTTCTTAAAGGAACAAAACCTTCAGTTGACAAAATGAATATGCACAAAAGCTCAAGCGGCAAGAAAATGAGAAGAAAACGCGCAGGAACTAGATTGTATGGGGCAGCCACCGGTTAGAACAATGGCAAAGTGGTCAGTCACTTTAATTAATACTTAATTAAAATTGTTGCTTAATGAATTATTTAATACAATATTTATTTATAGTGCCAGCTGATAAATATATACTATTGTGAATAATCCAGTTGAGTCAAATTCACAATAGCGCTATTTTTATCGATGGAAAATTCGTTCGATCAGCTCTTTCGTCTAGAGTCGAAGATCGAAAATTGCTCATAATAGTCACCTTAAATTTTATTAGTCGAACTATTTATTAACAGGCAGATGGAATTTTGCAGTCAAGTTGAATACTTTTAGAGTTGGAATAATCCAACCAGAGTAGTAATAATGTAAGAAAATATAAATTAATATTGATTGTTGCTGTTTTGTTTAAGCTTTGATACTTTGTGTTCAATTGCTTTGACTTAACTAAACGATTTGTAAATTTATAACTTCGGTTTAATAGCATGCTATCAAATTAAATTAATATTGATTTTAGTTTTCGAGATATACCATTATATTCATAATGTAAAAAGATTCACGACATATGGTAACATCATAACTCGATAGCCACCTCTTTGGTTAAGTAAAAAATTCACACTAAAATAACCTTTAAAGGGCTCTAGGCACGATGGATGTCAAATTCGTGTACGAGTTAGTAATCGTGGGTGAAAAATATTTAAACATTCTTACAAAACTACCATAATGCTTGATGAGTATTTTGATTGTATCCAGTCGTTCAAACATGGTTGTTAACTCTGCTTAGTAGTTTCAAAGATATTGAGGAGAAATGTTAAAAAAAAATAATTTCCATGCAATATTTTAGCATTTTTATTCTTTATTTTCGTAGAAACATATTTATATATTTGAAATCTATTTTAAAAACAATTTTTCCCAGCAAAAAAAGACATGACAAAATACTAGCGTATTCATGACATCTACTACTCGTGCACTGATTCCAATTTAGCTGAAAAACTCATGATTTTAACATAGGCGTGTCATTGGAGGTCATCTTTTCATATTTAATTAAACTGATTGTCATTTAAATGAGTGCTAATGAAAGTTCGATGATTCAGATGCTTATATGTAAATTAAAAATTAAAACGACTAGAAAAATTAAATGCATTTTCAAGTACTCCAAAACATATAATTTTATTAGAGTTAAAAATGCATTCGAGAAAATAAGTGCTGAGGAAATCATGAAATCACCATTTCCTTTTGAACACATTCATTATGTTTTTGCTGGGTTCATACGAAAAATGTTATAAAATAAATTTCAAATAAGTTTTATTTATTATGAATATGAGCATAACTACATATCTTAAATTGAAATTTCCTACAATTTAATTTTCCGTGAAGTATAACTGCTTTAATCAATGCCATTAACAATATATTTGTAATATGAAAATAAAAATTTACGCAGTTAAAAATGTCTACTCGTGCACAAAGCAATGTCAATTGCAAAAAAAAATGTCTGCATTTGACATGTTGATAAGTTATTGACAAACTTAATGCTGCCAAAAACGGTACCTCAAAAATACCTATTTGTACTCGCAAATATCATTTATTACAAATAAATGCATTTATTATATTTTTCCCATCAGTTCTGAAGGTAAGTGAAAAGTGCTTTATTACAATTTCTTAAATATTGGGACGAATACTAATAGCATTATACATACTAACATAATTTAATGAAATTAAATATAGCTTATTTATTATTAGTCATTATTGCCAAACTATTGCTTGCTTATTTGATACATGATGTAAAAAAAATCGGCTAAAAAAATGGCATCTCCTCGCCATAAAGATCTTGAGATAAATTTAAAAACTGATAGTCCATGTATTAATTTTTAAGATTCAATATGGATGCTGCAGTCTTTTTTATTTGTTTTTTTTTTTTCAGAGTACCGAAATGTTCACCCACTGTTCATTCATGTATGAATGTGTACATTTTATTTTTATGATGCATCTTCTCATACAGAAGTGAGAGACTAGAAAATATTTTGTGTTTTTTATTTATGAATGCGATGATTTATTTTCTTTTCTTCGTTCTGTTCAAAAGTGAATAAAATGGAAAATATTTTGTTGTTCACGCAAATGTTTATTTTTGGGTATTTACAGTTTTGCTAATTTTACATAACTGAAAAGATCGTAGAAAACTGTGACCTAAGCATTTTCATACATAAATGTACGGACATATTTTGTAACGTGCATCTGCCGGCGTATGTAGTAACAAAATGTGTTCTTTCTTGTTTATTTATTTCTTCTGCATGTGCGATCGTAGACAGAAAATTATTTTATGTTCATTTATGATAAATTTTATAAATGTTCAAGGTTCATAAATGAACATGTACATTTATGAAAAAGAACATTAATGAGAAGAAGCTAATTTATCACTCTTCATGTATGTAAGTATATTACAAAAAGGCAGAAAATTTTTGTTGCTCGTTCATGAGCGTGAAAAAGAAATATAAAATTTTAGATTTCATTTCTGACAAGTATCATGAACCCTGGTTTTTATATGTACATATGACCGAGTTATTGATCGGTGGTTGAACCATTTTCTCTCCCATCAGCGATTTCATTCCCCTCGATGTTGCAATGTTTTAATTTATACTTGTGCATTATGCTACCACCTTGCCAACCAGCTTTGAAATGATACATTAAAAACTTCAGCGTCTGATTGCGACCGCCAAATATCCGTACATCCCAGTACCCATATTAATCTTTAAGCCCTGTGTTAAAACTGCACACCCCTCATACAGTACATTAGATTCCTATATTGGTGTGTTCTACCTTAAAGTTCGAAGACCTAGTATTAAGTCCGTTGAAAACCAACATATTCAAGATTCTTGTGTGGTTTGTTGGCCCTACCCTCACTAATTCTTTCATAGAAGTGTTAGAAAAAACCCTTCCCATTTCAGAGTGCATTGTAAATAAGTGTCAAGATTATATAAAATTATAGTAGCGTCATTAATTTAAAGAACTGAATAAGAAAGTTAAGGAAAAAAGTTTGTTACTTAAAGGCTCAACTTACCAATCTAAATCCCAGTCTGTCTCTCACGCTTTTATATAATTTTGGTAACTTTTAACACCTTTTACCCCACTTCTGGCAGTTCATATACCATAACAACACTTGTTCCCAATCACCAGAAATGTAGGGCATTTTTATGATCTAAAGCTCTGTTTATGAAAAAATGAGATGAATGATTTAAAGAGCCCTTAAAAATATATTGGCAAATTTATGACGCATTTAACTTAGTCAACAGTGCATGTGATATGATTGCATCAGTAATCAAATTTTAGGTACTTGTGTTTGCAGCGGTCTTTCTATTTTCTTTTTAAAGGGTGGCCAGAAAAAGTTACATGAAAATAATTGAAAACATACAACATACCAAGGATGATTTGCGAAATTTTTCATTGAAATTCGAACCTCGATCCGAAAGTCATCAGATGTCAAATACGAAGTGATACTTAGTATGATTAGGACAAATTCCACGATAACTTTTACAAAAGTTGTCTTTAGGCTTGAAGAAACTTAATTATACTTCTTTGGATCACATTAAAAAGCTTGGTTTCGTGTCTAAACTCAATTTGAATGTTGCAAAAAATTCAAAATGAACAAGGACAGTATTTTTTATTATACCTAATAACTTTAATATACTTAATGGAAAATACAACGACAAGATTATGGAATACAGTAAATTTTTAGCAAACAAAAATAATTCAAGGAAAAATATTGATTTACCTGTTAACCCTCCTGATCAAAGTAAAATTAATAGAAAATAAAATTCGTTTAAGTGAAAAACTAAGAAAAGGGAAAATGTTATAGCAGAATGAAGCAGTATAAAAATTGAGTTTAAAGTGCAATTGGAAGTCAGTAAATTTTTACCCGGACCTTTAATTTTTTTAAGCAAACGTTTTTTTAAAAAAAATTTTTTGATAAATAAAAGAAATGATTTTTTTGGTCATCAAACACTTTAAAGTAAATTAAAGATAAGTTCGAAAAACTCGAAATCACACCTGTAATAGTGTTTAGAATTATTAAAAGCAGGTTAAATGGATTTTAATATTAGGCATTAATCCACAAATATTAAATCTTGTTCAGTTACTTCGAAAATCATCGATAAAATAATTAATTAATTTTTAATGACCGAAGAACAAGTTGGTGCGACGAGCCTTAGAAATAATTTATTGATTTTTATTTGACTGAAAAACTGGGAACTAAAAATTCACTGACAAAGCAGTCTCGCAATCCAGAATAAATTCAAAAGTGTGGCTTGCTTTCGAGTTGTTTATGATATAACTTCCAAGGTAATGAGAGAAATTTGTAATAAGGTATACTACGTTAGCGCAACAAAAAGAATGCTGTGAACTAGAATTTTAGATCATAAAACAGACTTTAATAAAGGAAAAGAAACGACATGTAAAAGAAATGGGTATGAATGAAACGATGCCTGTATGGTATCGATATTTTTACTCGATACGGTATCGGTCGTAAAGTATCGATGTCTACTCGATATCGAAGAAAAAGTATCGATAGGTACTCGTAACGGTCAAGTAATTAATTACATGGTTTTAAATATGTATATTACATTGTATAGTGGATTTGCTTTTAAACGGCAAAAAGGATTAGACAAATAAAATAACACCTTATTGACACCTTATGGAGAATTGCTTTGTGTTTGTACTGTAGCGAAATTTTCGTTGGGTACTATTACTTTACGACCACTAGTTGAAATATAGAGTCCTCCAGTAGGCATAAGAAATGCTCAAGTGGAAACTTTTAACTCAGTTCTGAAGTGCATACCAACGCTGCGATGTCTTGAATTCCATCATACAAATGTTTTTCTGAATTCACTCAATGGGTTAGTTTGCAATTGTGTCACACGTTCTACCCATGAAGGAACATTCTAATACTACGATCTAAAACAATTTATAATTGGTACAATCTTTATTAACTGCCTATTTCACAGTGTCACACGAATTCGTTCTTTCGCACAATTACAAATTTTGTTTTTGTTTTAAATGTAATTGTGCGAAAGAAAGAATTAGTGGGACACTCTGAAATAGGCAGTAAAGTGATATACATATGTCTGACTTAAACAGCTGGACTACTTGTATTAAAATTTAAAGTCGTGGACACTCACTCTTTTAGCGTTATGTTAGGTTAGGATGTAGCTTCAAGCTAAAGCCCGAAAGCCCTCTTCAACATAGCTTGTAGTATAGTGACTTCTAGGTCGTCTTTTCACAAAAACTAATTTACTTGTCTATCCTTCTGGAACTCGCATATCTGTTTGAGTTTCTCTAAGTTCGTGAAATTACACTGTTGGCACATTTTACGATTTCTCTGACTTAAGCAAAACATAGCACGCTATTGATTAATAATTAAAATTTTAAGTTTTAATACCCAAAATATAAATTATTATAAATATGCATGTGCTCGTGCAAAAATTAAACTTCGGCAACTGTATTTTGTTTTTGTTTTCATATGAAAGTAAAAAATATGGGTTAATGTTTCCTGCTGCCACATTCTGTACTTCTCGTAGCTAAATCTATCGCTAAATTCTAAAAATGCTCAAACAAATTATGACTCTGTTGTTGTGAGAATACTCGTAATTTGTTGGTGCATTTTTAGAATTTTAGGGATAGATTTAGCTACGAGAATTACAGAATATGGCACCTGATGAGCTAATTTGAGCACTTAGCAAAATGGCCATAGAAACTAGCTTGACCCGTTATAATCAATTTCAATGAATTTATAATTTGGATAAAATTAAAGTGATAAAATGTTTTGCTTAACCGGAAGTTTTCTTTAATCCGGAAACCATATAGGGGTCATTAGGTGGTTTCCAAATATTATGTGTGACAGAAAACACAGTTGTATTTAATATTCTTTTATATAATTTTAAGTTAATATCATGCGAGTATTTTTGACCGATACGAGTATTCTAAGTATGATGCTAAAAGTTTTTGGTATCGAGTATGTACTTGTATTTATTCGTGTCGTTTCATCCCTAGAAACGGGACATAATATCGATTTTGAAGACGTAAAAATATTAGACAGAGGAAAAAGAAGAAAACTTTAGAAAGCTTAAGGATGCAACAACGAATAAAGACATCGATCAACACCAAACAAGACAACTAAAAACCTAAACTGCAATATTTCATAGTTTCTAACTTTAGCTGTGACATTTTTCCGTTAACGATTATTGTTTAAATTATACGTTTAGGAGTGCTGTCCAGTATTTTATAACTTATGTACTGATGTAAAGAGAAACAAGTCGTCAGTTTAATCTTAATATTAATATCATATTTGTACAAATAATAAAACTCTTTTAATTTGTCAATAGGATCATCAATAAAAATTGTCCAGAAGACGTCGGAAAAATGTATTCCGGACAATTTTTATTAATGATCCTAGTGACAAATTACAAGTTTTATTATTTGTACAAATACGATATTAATATTAATATTGAAAAAAAAGTTGATATAACTTATTTTATTTGCATCAAATTAATATAAACAACTGACCACAAATAGCTCACGCAAACTTAACTACAATTAATTTTGTTTAATTTGTGTTATTTTGTTGTCTTTTTTTTCTTCATTTTTATCGCATATTTTAATACATATTTTTTCTTTTCTTAAATGCATGTATTATGCGCTTACAATTGATTTTTTGTACCATAAAAGATTAGAAATGAATAGGTACTTAAGTCTTTCTAAGACTTAAACTATTTTTGTTTAATAAAATTTACAATATTTAAAGATTAAATATTGACATGAAAAACAATATATCTTTTTCAAAAAGCCACGAGCACCCATCAAATCTCAGTGGATATATAGTTTGCTTCTCAGAATAGATAAAAAAAAATATAAAATAGTACTTAGTTATACCAAATTTAATATGGGTGTTTAGATCAGTCGTTATGAAGGAATAAAACATACACACTCATTTATTTTGAAAATACTCAATGTCGAGCTTGGTTCAGAAAATGCAGAACTTACTGCCTGTTTAACGATATCGAGAGAATTCGATATTTCGTACAATTTCATTTCAAACACAAATACAAAAATGTCGGTTTTGTTGTGAATTTAATCGCACGAACAAGAACAAATTCTTTCGACATCGTGGAATAGTCAAATAAAAAATGTTTAAGAGTATTAATTATGGGTTTTTAAATTTTTTATTATTTTATATTTACTGCCGGTTTCCCTATGTCAAAAGCATTCGTTCTTTCGTAAAATTACATTCAAAACAAAAACAAAATTTTTGTATTGAATATAATTGTAAGAAAGCAAGAATTCTTTTGATGTTTTGAAACAGGCCGTTAAAGTTTTATAGTTATTCAAATCATGTCTATCAAGCTATCAACAATATTTGGGAGCAACAATATAATACTTACATCACGTATTTCTTTAATCTTTTGGCCACCTTTTCCAATAATACAGCCTGCCAAACTTTGATGTATTAGCAAGCGAACGTCATATTCGTTATCGCGCTAAAACACAAAATAGAAATGAATATTAAAATTTTGTTTTAAGATAAATAAATAACTTTAATACACTTACCTCTTCATAGTATTTTAACATTTCGGTTATAATTGACATGGTGGCATCCAATTCGGCCGATATTAAAATCGTACTGAAGATGATAGAGAAAGAAGAGAGAAGAAAAGAAACAGAAATACATATTAAAACATCAATTACTTAATAAACACATTAAATATTTTACTTTTATTAGTACAATATTCTCTCATCAACAATTAGAACGTCTTTATTATAAAAAGGACTTTCCCACACATACATTAATTTGAGGACACTTATTTGAAAAATAAAATGTGAAAAGAAGAAAGCATCTAGCAATAAGTTTATTTTTACATTGTGGTAAATTTGTATCGATATTGGTGGTGTATTTACAACAACATCTAACAAGAAAGAACTTTGTTTATAAGAAAAAACAAACAACTTCTTACTATATTAAGTGTTAATTATGTCATATAAATTAATATTTTTTTGCAAACCGAGCAGGGTCAATATCCTTTCAAGGCAATCAAACACCTCAAATATATTTTATCAAATATTTGTGGTGGCTTTTATTTGTTTTCCTTTTATTTGTATGTTCGAGCATTTTTATAAAAATTATTTGAAACAATGAAAAAAAAGACTAGGTTAGGTTAACCAAGAGTTAAGAAACATACAAATACAAATTCATGTTGTGATTACAAAGATGACGCTGTTAATGATGAGTTCGAACTTAATAAAGACATGATGGTGACTTATTTTTAAAAGAGCGAACAAAATACAAACGTATAAAAAACAAACAAAACACAAAGAAGAGACAATTCTATGTATTTTAAGTAGAAGCCTTTAAGGATCAACAACTCAGTGGTATGAGAGGTGAGGGTAATTTGATTTCAATAATTATTATTTGTTTTTGTTAGAAATACAGAAATATTTTAAACTTATGACAGAGTTATTAAAAGCTAAGCAAACATTAAAACACTCACACATACAATAAACAATAAAGGTTTTTGATGGTATATGCTGGAGAAAACAAACACAAATTCTAGATATTTTAATCTTTTAAGTGGGTCATAATAATGATCTTTTCTTTAACATAATTGATGAGAAAAAGAAAACTAAAAGCATGCTTTTGGCTGCATAAATTTAAGAATATTCATAATATATTTTTAGGTCATTCCTTAAAATTTCCTTTTTTGACGCACAAGTTTGATTTACTTGCTGATTTAAATTAGAGCCATATTTCAAGTTTGGTTTTTATTTTTTAATTGTTTAAACAAATAACAAATATGTATGAAAGGAAAACTTATGATTTTAGTTAATTAGTGAAAGAAAAACTTTTTGTTTAGAGGTTTACTTTCTCAATTAATAAATTAATTATTTGGTTTACTTTCTCTTTAAATTGCAATGGAATTGCTTAGGATTGTAAATTACAGAACAGAGGTCTAGAATCGTAGATATTATAACAGGAGTATAAATTAAAATTTAACATAGATACATATTTACTGGAAAATTTTATTTTTAAAATACAAAAATACAAAATGCAGTTAAAAAAAAAGTTCAACAAGAGTAAAGATTTTTAATTTAACATAAGATTGCAAAGGTCGCCGACTTGTGTGTTCGAAACCTGGTTGCTAATGGTCCATTTGTGTTAAGGTTAAGTTAGGATTAACATTAAAATCTAAAAAGTTATGTAGGATTACATTTCAGCACTGAATTTTAGGCCGTAAAACTTAACAATGAAATCAGGGCGGTAATCTTTTTAAGGCACAATGTATAAGTTATACAACTTTGAACACTTTTTTAATGGATTACGCAGTAGACCCTGCAGGATTTTCAAACTTCGATATGACTAACTGAATATTAAATAATTATGGATATGCACATAAAATTTACGTGGCAATACAACAAAAGCTGCATCGCCAGACCTTATACTACTTCTACTAAACCGATTCTTATCTATTGCTATTTTTACTAATTAAACTTGTTAACGAAGGTAGCAGCATAAATAAGGTTACTAATAAATAATTGAAATTAATTGAAAAATTATAAAATTTCAAATATTTCTCTTGGTGAAGCTAGAATGGATGTCGGTGATATTTCGGTTTTTTTGATATATTGGTTCGGCAATATTTTTATTGTCAATAGAACGAGTTTTTACTAATTGTAACCCAAAAGCCATCAAGATATTTGCTACAATAACGAGCAGTATGAGATGGTGATGGAAGAAGTGGCCAAATTAAACAAATTAATTATCAAGGCCACTGTTTAATTATCTGACGCCATTATATTAATTAACATTCTTCGAAAATTAGTAGAAAACACAATCATTCCGAGTTTATTATGTATTCTAATATATTGGTTTAGCAAAAATTAGCGACTGACCAAGATTTTACGGTTTGGAAAATAATGAAAGATTTTTTTATCTACAATGCTTGACCTTCCATATAAATCAGGAATTTGTATAGCAACAAATTCTGACAAGTCCTCTCTGCGTAACGAGAACAATGAGTTCCTGTCCATTCTAAATTTTGATTCTCCTAAAGAAGATGTCGATAGATATCTAAGATCTCCAAATACGTCTAGAGATTCAACACAGTTGTTTTCTGGTGCAATGCCGTCTTATATCCAAACTTAGAAAAAAATGGCGCACCAATACTTCAGCTTTCAAATGTAATCTGTATGATACACTTTTTTCCTCTGCTGGTCTCGTTCAAGCAGAAATTTCCCCAGAATACTTTGTACTTCAAACAAAAGTCTTAATAGTATGTTTTTAGGCTGTAATTTTGTATACATATTTATAAATATAATAAAAAGTGATGTTTGTATCCCTGGTTTTTATATGTCCCAATTTTTTTATTTTAGTCTGTTATAAGCTACACCTTATTATTTGTTCGCCAATGCAGCGACTTTGGTATCCGATATGAGAAGTAACCGAGTAAGCCGAATTATCTCATTCGTAAAAGAGTAAAAATATAAATTTTTGATTTTAGGTTTACGGCATTTGATGTAAAAGTTGTTCTATCGAAATTCGAAGTGATAGCGTTCGATAATATGCAGCAATCGACTGATTATTGTTTTGAAATATTATTTGTTAGCTTTACAATGAACGAAAAATATTTTTTGCTTGAAGTTAAAGTTTTATTCATATTTTTTAGAACAATTAAATTTAAATTAAGATTTATCAGGAATATTATTAACAAACCATATAGAAGACAGGCAGATATAAAGATATAATGGCGAGGTACATCGTTGTATTTGATTGTATTGTTTGTATTTGATGTATCACTCTGTTAGTAATTGCAGCATGAACTGAAATATTTCCATCGATAAGAAATTTCCAACAGTTGTGAAAACTCCACTGGCTAAAAAGGGTAAAATAAAAGCCGCCTGCAGCTTTAGTTGTAATGTGTTAAATATTACAAAAAATGGCTCTTTGAAAAGCTCAAAACGCCTAAAGAATCTTAAACAAGTAAATTGTATTCTATACAAAAGAATACTCGATCACGTATGCGGTAATTCAGCCCCTGCCTTAATTTTCTGATTTAAAATACAACCGTTTAACTAAAAAAAGTTGTTTACCTTTTTTATTCCATATTAAATATATGTATGTATGACTTTTTATTAAATGCTACATTATAGTTACATATTTTCTTCCACCCAGAGTCTTTGGTGGGAATCGAACCCAATATCCTAACTTTAGGTAAAGGCAATTTATAATAATGGGCCTTAGGTTAGTATTTTTAGAAATAAATTGAACACAATATTTGACGATTGCGGCGATGAATTTGCGTTGCAATTATCTAAACACGGTAGTATTTAGTAATCAATTGAAAGGTACTGAGTAGTATCGAGTAATTGAAAGAATAGTATAAATTGACAGCACTAATGTAAACATATGTATTTACAAAAAAGCTTTTGAAAGCGATAGATTTTTAATGTTTCAAAAACTTCGAAATTTCTAGTTTCTTTTTTTTTAATGGCTGTAATAAAATATAATTTTTTAATTTTAATAAATTCCCAAGTAGTTTAAAATTTATTAAACTTTAGTCCGGACGTTTCAGTAATCCGAACAAAGGCTGAAACTATACCTGCTAGAATGATCTAGGCTTTACTGTATTTACCTTCAACAGCGTAACTCACTATTTGTAGAACATCTGAAATTCTATCCTATATTCAATGATTTGCTGCTACGAAGCGTGAGTGCCTTTTTTAAACGTATAGCAAATTTATTGTAACAGCTGATCTTTGAAATGCATATTATGACAATTATTTATTATTTTGAGTTTTATTGAAAATCGATTAATGATTGATTTGTAAGATTTTTATTTTTGACAACTTGATAGTTTTTGACACTAAGAAACCCAGATGTTTTAGTTGAAAGTTTTGCTCCTAGAAATCTGCAAATGTGCTGGGGTGTGCGAACCACAGCATAAATGCTAAGTTTACAACACCTTCAAGGTTTGCAATAGCAGTTTGCTACGAAACGTGGTATTGCAGAACAGCATAAATGCTAGGTTTGCAACTTCTGCAATTTTTGCTATAGGAGTTAGCTAAGAAACGTGAGTTACGCTGATGAAAAATTCTGATCGTGTTAGAATAATTTCAAGAGGTCACGAGAATTTAAAATAAGTAAATGTTTAATATAATTACAATTAAAATTAAAATTGAAAATTTGTTATACTCTACAAAGCGACCTTTTCTGTTAAATGAAAATGAGTTAAAAATAAATACTTTTGGACAAAATACGGCACATAAGAAAAAAATGTTAGAATAAAAAAGTGTTAAATTTATAATCATACCCAGAAATAAGTTTTTTATTGTTTTTTGGTTAATCTTTGTTAAATTAATTTAATTTAATTTAATTTAATTTAATTTAATTTAATTTAATTTAATTTAATTCTATTCAGTTTGACCAAATCTATGTTAAATTTTAATTCCAACAGAGATTATAAGATTGCAACATGACTGAATATACATATATAATTAAAAGTATATGAAATTCTACACAAAGGGTTCTAGACATACACATACATATGTACGTATGTCATATGTATGTTCTTCTATAAATATTAAATCGTACTGATTTTTAATAGGTATAAAAATTAATTTGAAAAATAATTTTATTTAAAAGATACGATGTGGTAAAAAGAAACTTAGGCCTAAAAATTGTATATTATATAAGATGTAATATAAGTATAAAAAAGAGTTTGTTTATAGATAGATAAATCTTTACCGTTCAGGGCCTTGGGAATCGTCGACAGACACATTGGCTTTATACTGCAGAACAAGAAGAGGTATTTTTGGTTTGATTTGGTTTTTATTTTAATTTGTTTTGTTTTAATTAATTTGGTGACAATGGTGGCGTTTATTTATTTTATTATTGGTGATGGTGGCAACAGATTTATATCAATTGGAATAAGTATTCAACAATTGATTGGTTTTTATATTTACATATAAATATGTTGTATATTTATATGATGGTGGTCCAAATACAATTACAATGAGATCCAACACATTTGAGAAGGTACGTAGTTGAGAATGCGATACAGGTATTTGAGGCATATATGTCAGGCGGTCAAGCGGTCGGTGGTCACAGGCATTCAGATCAGATCGGATCAGATCGAGTTGTTTTCATTTTACGGATGATTTTGGTTAAACCACAAAAGCCACAACAAATCAAATATGTATTTGGTTTGGTTTGGTTCACAATTTTTAACCACATCAAAACGGGCAATCGGCCAAAGGTGGTGTGGTTGATGGTTGATTGGTTGGTTGGTTGATTAATTGGTCAGATGGTAGGACATTTGAGATATTTATTTTTATTTTATTTTGTAGTTGTTGAATTTTTCAACAAATCATAGAGATTTTGTTGCATTTGGTTGGTGGTAGTGGCGGTTTTGGAGGTGGTCATGGTTTGATATCATTTAATTCGGTTTTAAGTCATTTTTATATTTGTGAGTTTTTTTTTTATTTGTATTAGAAGGGGCGAGAAAAGAGAAAGAGAAAAAATTATAATTTAATTAATGGTTAATTGCAAGGTTTATTATGTTTTTGTTTATGTATTTTATGTTTAATTAAGCTTAAAAGATTCATAATAAATGCTATAATTGTAGTAAGTAAAAATGGCCTACAAAGTTACATAAATTCTATGTATTTAATTTGTTACTTTTATTTTTATTTTTATTAAAAATAAAATGAATTTGTTAACAAACAAATACCAGTAGCAGTTTAAAAAAAACAATATAGATATAATTTAAAAGCATTAGGAATTGCAACAATAACCAATAAAAACCCTTGGTATAAATTATATTTGCATTTAAATTTAGCAGAAGAAACAGGACACTATAAACAAGTCAAGTCCTAGAAATCGTTCTTTTAACAAAAGACAATAATTTATTTGGTGGATTTTGAATCAACAAAAGAACAACACAACTAGTCTTAAATTTCATATGAATTTACATTTTTTGTTTTTAATATCAAAAAGAAGAATAGAATCAAGAAATGGAGATTTGAAACGTCAATGACAACAAAAGAAACTGACTGGTTTTACAATTAAAAATACAAGAAATCTAGTTGTTTAGCAAATTTAAATTTATTAAGTTTCAAATAAAAAACACATTAAAAATTACGATTAAAAAATATATTCTGAAAAAAAATGTTCAATAGAAAATATACCTGTGTGCGCATTTTTTGTATATGTTGCCCTCCTTTGCCTATAATAGCACCGGCAATCTAGAAAAATACGATGAATAAATTAAATTTTATGGTAAAATTTGTTGAAATTAAAATAAAAAATAATTGTATACAGTGATTAAGAGTAATCAAGAAAGTTACAGTTGACATGCAATTAATTGGATACATGGTTGTTGGATTTCGAAATGATTGTTTCGAAATTTTGAGACTCGTTTTTGAACTTATCTTAAATTATTTTTATCCAAAAAGCAGACGGGAAAATAAAATAATTCAAAAACAAATTTATCAAAAAGAATTTACAATAACATAACATTGTGTCAAATCTTTTCGATTTCCATCACATTCCTTACAATAGTACATAACTTAATATAAAATACCCTTTATTAAGGGCTGTGTTCTTAACCCTTAACCTTTTTTCTTGGGAAATCTAAATCGTAAAAAATGTCGATTTAAAAGAAATTTGAAGGGCAGCAATTTGCAAAAATAATTCTTTAATTATATATTATCACCTTCTGCTCGAGTGTCTACCTATTGCAATTCACTCTTCGGGTAGGAAACCCTTGAATTAATTTATTAAATTTTTCACCGTTAACAAGCGAATGTTTCAGGCAACTTTTCTCATTTTAAAATTTCTACTTTCTTAGTTAAATGGAATGAGATGGCTGCTTCTTATTTGGTTTAAGTATTGTTAACTATGTTGCACAGACTGACGGCCGATCCAATGGCTAAATAGTTGGCTATGAGTTCGGAAATAAGGTACAATAAAACCTGGGAATGGAGACCAACAAATTTCAGCCATGCGACTATTTTGGAATGTTGGTTAGCAAACCCTCCTTATTGGGTGCCTATACATCATCCAGATTGGTTCGCGAAAATCCGACATCCGGTTAGCGGAAATGCTTCCTAAATTGTATTTTTTTTTATAAAACCTGGGAATGGAGACCAACAAATTTCAGCCATGCGACTATTTTGGAATGTTGGTTAGCAAACCCTCCTTATTGGGTGCCTATACATCATCCAGATTGGTTCGCGAAAACCCGACATCCGGTTAGCGGAAATGCTTCCTAAATTGTATTTTTTTTATAAAACCTGGGAATGGAGACCAACAAATTTCAGCCATGCGACTATTTTGGAATGTTGGTTAGCAAACCCTCCTTATTGGGTGCCTATACATCATCCAGATTGGTTCGCGAAAACCCGACATCCGGTTAGCGGAAATGCTTCCTAAATTGTATTTTTTTATAAAACCTGGGAATGGAGACCAACAAATTTCAGCCATGCGACTATTTTGGAATGTTGGTTAGCAAACCCTCCTTATTGGGTGCCTATACATCATCCATATTGGTTCGCGAAAACCCGACATCCGGTTAGCGGAAATGCTTCCTAAATTGTATTTTTTTTATAAAACCTGGGAATGGAGACCAACAAATTTCAGCCATGCGACTATTTTGGAATGTTGGTTAGCAAACCCTCCTTATTGGGTGCCTATACATCATCCAGATTGGTTCGCGAAAACCCGACATCCGGTTAGCGGAAACACTTCCTAAATTGTATTTTTTTTTATATGTCTTGGGGGAGTGCCTTTGAGTTATCCCGCAAGATGTGCCAGCAGGAAACCATATTATGCGATTCCATATTTTGGCTGGTGTATTTGGCGTGCAAGGAAATGTCTAAAAGGGTGTCGAACCAATTTTTAGGATTTTTGTATTAATGTTAGTGATACGTTCGCCTTCGAAGTTTTATTCCATTCTTACTTCTTTAATTTCAGAACATAAACGGATTACAATTGAAAGCTAAAGTCTACATTCTACAAAAAATCTGTAATCATTGGGAGATTTTGACACTACATATTACATCTTCCATATACAAACCATTATGAAGCCTTGGAGAGGTGCAGAATGCTTGGCAACATAAGTGCTTCAAGAGTATCCCTCATTGTGGCACGCCGATTTTTATCTTGCGGCAATTTGATGTTTATCAAAATTGTAAATTAGAGGTATTTGCATTCACATTCGCTTCTAGTGTTGGGAGCAAAAATTTAAGAAAGCCCTTCATATAGTTCATATACAAATGTATATTAAAATGCATTTTAAACTAAGGAAAAATGTGATTAAATTAAAAAGTAGACACTTCGATATTTATTACTCTTTATTCACTGAAGTTGATTGAAAAATAATTTATTAAATTCATTCATATGTCAGTACTTTTCCTACTTACATTACTGGGTATTAAAATACGAACTTGGTCGTCACTACGACGACTCCGTTTATCGGAATGGGGACCGTCATCATGATTATCACGCTTCATTTTCATTCTTTCTAAAAATAGACAAAAGGTTATGAAACAAACATTATTATTTTAAACATCTTCGTAACGTTAATAAATAATTAACAAAATACATATAAATGAATAAATACATAAATAAATATAAGTAAATTGAAAACCAACCTGCTAACAGACAGTAAACAGAGTTAGAAAAAAGATATTTCTATAACAACTGCTTGTTTTGAACAACAACTACAAAAACAATTATCTGAAGCTATTGAATGTTAAAAAACAACTAAATCTTAAATTTGTTAAATAACAATTAAAAAGCAAAAACAAATAAATAATGAAATTTTATTCGTATTTATGTGTAAGCAATGAAAAATACTTTGTTTTTAAACTCGTACAAAAACAGCAAAGATATAAACAACAAATACCATCCAAATAAAGGTACAAGTACCAGTGAGTTGAACATTTTTTTGTAATATTTTTTTAACTACATTTGCTACATTTTTTTATTGAAAAACTTTTCAAAAGCTGTTGCATTCATTCGAATGCTATAGAAGGAAAAAAATAATTCAATTTTTTTATTATTTAATTCTTTATGAATGCAACGACTGGGCCGGTAGTTGGCGGTCTATTAGACAAGTGGATGGATTGCTTTCTGCACTAGGTGTGCGTTTTGCTAAAATGTAACACTTAGTCAATATATCTTGTTTTGTTACTAATAATTAGAGTATTAAAATTAAACCCCGGCTTTGTTTTGGCTTGCAAAAAAAACGAATAACGGTTCTAAATCTGTACTAATGCTAGTTATTATATCCGGCGTTGCCTGGGTCTTTAAAAGCATTGGTGGAACAAATAACCCTAATGTTTTATAGTTTAAGTACACCCTGTGTGGTGTCTCTTTTATTACAGACAAAATAATTTTTAAAGAAATAATTTCGAAAATAAACCATTTGTATAGTTTGGATACAATCTCTCAAGGCTACGACCAAGGGTACACAAAGTATAAAATGATAAAATAAAACTTACGAATACAGAATTACGTGAATTGTTGAGAAAAAACTAACCCTGTTGCTCCTTCGCTGTTAGAATTTATCGACCTGGTATTTATTTTAAAATCGGAGCCAAAAAATTATAATTCTTTCAATTTCAACTATATCACTTTTGCAGTATTTTGCTTTTATTAAAAAAAATCTTAATTTTAATTTATAAATCACTATAGTTTTTGTTTTAAACCAAAATAATTTCTGTGTAATTATACACTAGGTGTCATAAGTCTACGCTGCTATAGTGTTGTTCATTTTAAAGTTAAAAAATAACACAAAAACAACATTAAATTAATATATATTTTTTTTTTTTTAATAATTATTTTATTTCAGGCACTGATATAGCAGATCTTTTGGAAAAAAATTATTTATAGTTTTTCTAAAAACAACAAAAACAACATTATAAATCCGAAACTAATGTGTCAAAAATCTACGCTCATAACAAATGCATTAAATTTTAAAAACTTTAAATAAAAAATGAAAGAAAACTAAATAACGCATTTATGTTCTAGAGCTTTGAGAACCTCTCTAAGGCTATTTTGAATTAAATAACCCAGGTGTGTATGATGCCTAGGACAAAATCTTCTCTCACTTCACTTTGATGAAGTTATTTATGGTTGTCTTGTCAGTTATCGTTCGTTGGCGGATTTTTCTCTCCAATAATCACCTTAGGTGCTTTATTGGATTCATATTTCGAGATTATAAGGAAGTAGGTAGCCTATTCGGCAAATTAGATAGGAGTCAAAACTCAACGACATCAAAAGCTTTAGGTAGTTGCTATGTTAAAAGTAAAAGTGGTGGAATTTGCAGCATTGCTGCAAACTGCAAAGTCGAAGGCTGGGTTTCTTTAGCGAACGATGGATTTAGACTATTTGGTACGGTCTGGTGTATTATTGGAATCAAGTGGCGTAATGACAGATAATAAAGCCTATTCCAAGAATAGCAAATTGGAGTTCTTACGGGGAGAAACGGAAGGGAATCACAATGGATCAATAGTTCTCAGAACCGAGATACCCGGCGTTTGTTGATCAACAAGATAAACGTTGTTTCTTCACTCTTATTACTATTTCCCCTCTCCTGCAATAACTTTATTGTCCCATCAAAGACTCACCGGAAGCCACGTCGATATGGAAAATAAAACTTACAACGAAGTCTAACCAATTTTCTAAAAGTTTATTTAAGACAAACAATAGTTCCTTAAAACTGGATAGGGTCTTTAAAAGAATGCCCACCCATGTGTTTGCTTGCTAAAGCATATACACAAGATGTACACAAGTACAGTCATAGCCACACATTAATATCAGATGTACATGCCGAAGGAAAGGCAATGTCTTCAATGTATAGAAGGTGTACAGTGTTTTCAAGGTGTCCATTAAAAAGTCTTGTAAGGTAACCCTCCTACAACGCGGTACTTTTATTATAACGCGAATTCGCTACAACGCGGTTCGCAAAATGCGGAAATTTTTCTATAACGCGACTCTTTCAACGCGATTTTTTTTTTTTAAATATTTATTATTTTTCCACTGCGAACAATAACAAAAGCCAAGATACAAATTATGATCATGTTTCCTTTCTTGCTTTTATTATTGTACGTTACGATTTTTATTAAAAAGGCTTTTCCCCATAAATAAAGTTTCAAGGGGCGTTTTGGGAACTTACTTTTTTTATGTCATTTACAATAAAGAAGTCGTAAGAATCACAACACACGGATATAGAAAATAAAACCTTTTCACTAAAAAGTATCGAGAAAGTTTTAAATATGGGTAAGCAGTTAAAGAATATTTTAGAGAACGATTCTCTAAGGGACAGAGCAGAAACATTTAAACGAACTCCTCAATATAACTTATAGCATACGGACATTAATAAAATTAATCTTCGAAAGGTTACCTGAATCTGCAAGTTGATCAATTTCGGATTTTGAATTAGCACGACCACTAACAAAACGTTAGAGACAGATTCAAATCATACTAAATGAGAAGAGGGGTAAGATTTTTAAAAAAGTTATCGTTTTATTATTAATTATTAAAATTTAATATGTTAAGTAGATTTAAAAATCCATTTTTATTTTGTTTAGATAAAAGAAGTGTTATCAAATTATGTTGTTATAACGCACTAAATAAATACAAAAATATATTAAGTAACACCTTATAAAAACCAACTTTTCGATTTGGAACCACTCTGATTTTTGTATGAAGTTAAAGTCTCCTATAACGCGATTTCGTACAACGCGGAAAATTTTAGGAGCCTATCTAACGCGTTGTGGGAAGTTTACCTGTACATTTCTACGATCTCTGGTATGTAAGTTTAATTTAATAACAACCATTCTGCAGGTGCACAGATAAACATTCTAATGATTTCTTAAAACCTACAGCCAAAATTCTTTTATTTATTTAACATTTTACTTCAATAAGTTGCGCGCAGTAATGGCAAAAAATAAAATTTTATTCAATTAATGCAAATTGCTTAGTTCATGGAGGTGTTTTATTTCTTTTTTTTTTGCAGAAGAACAACCCAAGGCAGCCAGCCGCCTTCTACTTCTTTCTGATAAAGATGAATAATTATTGATGACAAAAATAAAAAACAATTACATACAATGTCTTAAAATGTACATATCTGGCTACATACAGTGGGAGACAATCCAATAGTATGTTTGAAAACTCTATTTTGTAATTTTACATTTAAATGACAAACAAACGAACAATTTCCAATAAAATTGATATTTCTGCAAAAAATATATGTAGTTATTTGGATTCTTGTTGTATCATTTAGATTACAAAAAATCCTGGAGTGGCCTAAACTCAACTTTACTTCTCCTTATCCTCCTTCATCCTAATTTTTAAGAAGTTTAAAGTATACTTAAATCGAAAAAATAATTAGTATCGGTGTGGGGTGTCAAGTAAACTATCCCTTCCCGATTATGCCCAAAAACTATACAGGTCTTTATCTCCATATAATAAGGGCACATACTGAATTTCATTTTGAAATGTAAAGCGGTATGTCCTGAAGAGCGTTAAAAAAAAATAGTGGTATGCATAACAGACACCACCGCGATAATAGTAAAAATTGATTTAGAAGACCTGCAAACGGAAAGATGATCCGTTGAAATCACGACTTTTATCGCATTGACAAAACAATAGATACTTTAATAGTTCTATACGAACGATGACTTATCGTGAGGAAAGAGGAAAAAATAAGAATTATGATTAATCCCAATTAATAAAATCAATCAATCAGCTTGGGAATAATTTGACAGTAGTGCAGTAATAGATAAAATTGAAAAGAAAACAGTGTGCCATTAAAAAATACTGCGCATGACATGGAATTATCATAATGCCCTCGTATTGGGCAAAGCCTGCCTTGTCCTGCTCATAATATGAGAGTGGTGCAGTGGATAGCGTTGCATTGAAAGTTGTTACGGAATTATCAAATGGCCCTCGTTATAGACGCAGCTTACCCACAATTCGAAATTACTGCGCTAGAAATATAAGAAATCTCGGAATTATTAAACTCTAAATTCGATAGCGCATAGTAATAAATAACATAAATTTTTTTTAACAAAGCCCTTGCTTGGTTCATTTTTAAATTCTTTAATCAGTTTTTACGTTATTCTTTTTTATGTTTTTCTTTTTTATTTATTTAATATAGGAAGGTAGTAGTGTATGTAGTCATTTGACTTGAAATTTCCCACATAAAATTGTCAGGAAAGACATCCACGTATTTCGATTTGCTGGCAAATCGACCACAAGTGGATGGACTCTTAATGAAAACTGTGTTGTGCGCGGGAAGTTGCCTGAGCACATTCCACTGTAGTAACGGTAAAACAGTGAAACGCAACCCACTTTGTGTTGATGATTCAGTGAGTAAGCAGAGTTGGATACCCCATCGTCACAGATTAGCTTCTTCGCCCTATTCTACAATGCGGACGATGGAGTAGCTCCAAAACAGACCTTAGGTCGCCGCACTGTGGCAGATATTTTGAGAAGGCGGCCTAAAATCATTTTTTATGGTTGCCGATTTCAAAGTTATATTACTCATTTAAAAAATTACTACTTCAACCATATCACAGCGAACAGAGAATTTACGATTCAATCACAAAAAATCTGACAGAATTCTGTCCTACTCAAAAAATTTTTTCAAAATGGCGTTGTAGATACAAAACAAGATTTTGCAACTCTGATCGCATGGAAAAATACTATTTTATGAATTTTTTTTAAAAGATTATCAAATCGTAGAACCCTGTCAAAAAGTCTGTCACACACATACATTTCTAATCCACACTATGATACTTTTTTGGCACACATGCTGTTTTTGACAGATGCGACTGAGCATGGTAATGAATCAAGGCCTTAACGTAATATTTATTAAAAACAACATATTTTATCTTGTTTAACAATGCATATATGTTTTCTAGCTCTCTACAGTATTTCAGGCGGAGGTTCGAGCAATCGTGGAGTTTATTAAATGGATGAGTGCTATCACAAGACTAGCAGATGTAAACATCTTTACAGATATTCAAATGACAATTAAAGCAACAGTATCAGGGAGAGTAAAATCTACAAATAAAATACGCGAGGTAAAGTGTGCACCATCTGGGTGACTGGCCATCTTGGAATTATTGATAACGAAGAAACCAACTAACTCGCAAAAAATCTAGATAATTGCAGGATGTAAACTTAGAAAACGCGTAGTCTTTCAATGCTACGAGAACAGAGTTAAAAGGTGGGATTGCTACAGCCCATTGAACGCACCATGCTCCTTGTATTATACAAATGTGAATAAAACAATGGGATAATTGCGAATGAAGGGAATTTATTTTATTATCGATTAAAAAAAAACGAATTACTCGTAAATTCACGATAAAATCTTAAAACCACAAAAGTGTTCACGATTCAATTTCAATTTTTGCATAAACATCATTTTAAAATTCGAAAACTACTGAGAATATAAGACACTTAAAATATTAACTGTTTGAGGTAGATTATACCGAAAATCATTTCTCAAAAATTATATAGCAGCCCTCGTATTAAAAACAAAATCCTGCAATTTTTTGTTGGATTTTTAAGATGTAGTAGAAAAAAAAAATTATCAGGTATGTTCTGTAATCCGAAACCGAGTAAAATTGAATCCGAATGAAATTTTAAATTGTCATAACTTTTAAATCTTACAACATTTTGATATTATTTTTTATACACTTGATTAAAGAAAATAATAGGCGCAACTAAATTATATTTTTCTTTAAAAATTTATTCGATTTCAATTTCACTCGGTTTCGGATTACAGAACATACCTGTATTGTTTATTTTTCTTATTTTAAAAAGTGCATGAATAAATTATTTTTTTGACATAAAATGTTGATATAATTTTTTTAACAAATCCTCATTATTGCCGAACTAATCCTCAGCTACATTACTGCCGAACAAAGTTAAGCGCTATCACCTAGTTTGATTGATATATTAGACTAAATCTGAATAAACCTTTTTTGAAAGGCCCACTGATTTGCACAATCTTTCGAGGACCATAAATATAAATTGGTCGCCAACTTCGCCAAACTGAGTATAGGGCTTAACTACCCTTTGATAGTATAATCGAACCTATACTGTCCTTGTCCATGTATTTTTCAAAAAGTTCTTATTTGTTGCACTGTATTATTAGTTAGAATCATACCTTCGAGAACAAAAATGTGTCTCTTTACGATTGAACAATGCTGGGAACTATTGCAAACTTGTTTCCAAATCAAGTTTGGCAAAAAAAAAAATCAAGTTTGGCAAAAAAAAATCCAAAAAATCATCTTTTCTGATGAGGCGCACTTTTATTTTGGCTGCTATGTCAACAAACAAAATTGTCGCATTTGGAAGCCAATGCATTCACAGAGTGACAGATTGGTGTGGATTTGGGAGTGGTTTAATACAATATTCTTTTTAGATTTTTAAATTCTATTCTATTGTAATTAAAATTTTTTATTCTTACACACAAATTTTAAATTACCTTTTATTTTTTATAGATGCAAAATATATTTAAATTGTAATAGTTTTATTTAAAATTAAAATTAAAAGAAAAAATCAATTTCAATTATCAATTAAATTAATATAAATTTAAAATAACAATATCACTTTTTTATGGTTGCACCAATTATCACAATTTTAAAAAATATTTTTAGAATCTAAAAAAAAATTTAATTAACGATAAAATTTCGAAGAAGTGTGAACTGGCTAAAAGTACACTATAAACTAATAAATATTTTTTAAAGACCAGGTTATTTATTAGAAAAACTGCCTTTCTATAGCTGTCAAACAAAGGATATTGATTGAAAGAAGAAAACAGATTTAGTAGCGAGAACAGCGACGACAATATTTTATGATGGTCAAAACGGAAATTGACCAATGAAAATTTATTTTCATAAAACTCCACCTTGCATTATTAATTTTGGAAAGAAATATGACCACCATACTTTTAAAGCATTGAAATAGATCGGAAATAGTCACTAATAACTAGACAAGCTGGTCTATCTAATCTAAAAGGAAAAGGGTGGTAAATATTAAGCTGAGTGAATTGCAGCGGCAGAGACAATTAAGGGCCAATAAAAATCCTCCACATAAATTGATCATTAAAAATTCTATGGAAAAACATGAAAAAGGCAAATGCTGACGCTGTAATTGCAATGAAATAGATAGAGAAAAGGACAATTTTTTATTTAAAGTTTAGGGGAAATAGACTACATTAAGGTCCCTGGCAACGGCAATAATTACAAGTCCAACTTAAAATGCCACAACAAATACTTTTTTTATTTTTATTTCATTTTAAAAATAATATACTACACAAAACCCAAATAAAAGACAAATAAAACAAGCTGCACATTAGAGATAAATGAAAATAGGAAAGTAGAAAACAGAAAAAAGAAAAAAGAAAAGCTTTATAAAATTGTGAATATGAATAAATCCACGTCACACTCTATTCCAAAAAATATGTTAGCTAATTACATACATACATCGGATAAGTGCTAGTTAGACTTACGTGTAATGCGTTCCTTTTCTTATAATGGATATCGTTTTAAAATTGGTTAAACGTAGTGAAACTAGACGTCGCAAATTTCTTGACGATTTAAAAAAGGATTTCAAGAGGTTTGCCGATTTTGGACTTATTTTATCTAAATATCAAATATAAATGTTCATTTTTATTATTATTAAGAGCATACTTTTAGGATTTATAAAATTGTATAAAACCGCGCGTTTTGTATGGGGCTGCATTTATTTTGGTAACCTCATTATTTTATTAGTTGTTGTTGTAATGACATAGTAATTTCAGCCGTTTGACAGTCGATCAGACAAACAACCTTAAAGCGTTGGCACCCTTTGGGTACGGAACGATAAAAAAGTATGTGTTGCTCAAGACAGATACTAGGGTTGTATTCGATACCAAAACTTATTTATGTACCTTAGACAAATAATTATATGTGCAATGCTTTAACTTTAATATGAATTAAAAGAAGCAATGGAAATAGGGAACAGATATTTTTTTCTAATTTATAGTTAAAGAAATTAAAATATAATAAAAAAAAAATTATAACAATCTACCTTTTTTAACATCGAAAAAAAATTAAAGCTTTAAATTTCTATAGCAAATATTTATATGTGCAAAAATTTTATTTAATAGATATACAGTGGTGTTCCATAAAATAGAGCCAGTTTCACTTTCTACATTTTACTGTGCTTACCTCACTTGAAGAAAAACTTTGTGGTCTGACGAATCAAAACTAAATTTATTTAAAACTGACAAGCAGCCACTGTGTACGAAGGCCACCAAACACCAAACGTCTTCCTCAATACACCATAAAGACCATTAAACACAGTGGCGGAAATATTATGGTGCGAGGGTGATTTTCATATATTGGAACTGGGTCTACCGTACGAGTGGATGAAAGAATGGATGCTATTTTTTACACAAATCTGCTTAACAGATATGTGATGGTTTACGCAAAATAAGAAATGCCGCTTCGATTTGTGTTTCAGCAAGACAATGACCCGAAACACACATCGAAGTGCGCAAAATATTGGTTTGAAAAATATTGTTTTAAGCAGGCCTGCTCCGTTGCTAGTCTTAAACCCATTAAGAACTTGTGGTGAATAGTTAAATCAGCTCTTAAGGGAAAACATGCAACTAATAAAGATCACTTGTGGGCATTAGTTAAAGGAGCATGGCGTAATATTCAAATTGAGACATGCCAAAAACTCGTTGACCCTATGCCAAAACGTGCTTACCCGTTATCAAAAATAAATTATATTCCACTTAGTACCAAGGTAATAAAGATAATTAAAGTATATTATTCTATTCATCTTTTGGAATTTTGTGTTTTTTAGATAACTGCAGTGGATGCCTCTATTTTTTGCACACCTAAAATCTTGAATTTCGAATGTTTTTACGTATATATTTCATTTTAAGTTGTTTTATCAAAACCGGTCTATAGTAATTTATTTGGGCAGTTGTTCGGTCTCACATAAATAAAAACCTTAAATTTTTTTATGAAGATTTAGTATGTATTTTTCTTTTTCGAAATATGTAGTAAAAGGTGTCTCTATTTTATGGAACAACACTGTATACATTATTTTAGTTATAAAATAAAAGTTTTATATATGTTAATAAGAGGTTGTGTTACTCTTGTGTTCCTGACCAATTTGACATCACGGGGAATTGACTCCCCCAGTTTTTTCAGGACAGACACATCAATGTTGACCCATTCAACCAATATGTCCATTTTTAGCTGTTTCCAGCTGTCATCTAGCTTCAAGATGTATGAATTTTGGCAGAAGGTATTCACCATAGATCCTCGATGGGATAGAGGTCTGGGCTTAAAGCAGACCACTCGAGGTCAATTTGTCGAAAATTAAAAAACGCCTTTACCTTCTTCACCATGTGGATCGGTGCATTATCCTGCTGGAAAGTCCAGTTATCGCGTTGTTAATCCCAGCAAAATCAAGGTGTTCGCATTGTAACAAATCTATGTAGAATTCGGCATTCAATTTTCCTAGTGCAAAGCCTATTTTGAGCTTCCCTCTTGATAAAAAATTCCGCCCATACATTGAGTGATACTGCACCATAAATGCGCTTGTGGCATGCTTCCCGTGGGCGTCTTACGTCCATCTAATTTTTGTGGGGACCATCTAGTACCTCCAAATTAATCTTTTTGTGTCACTGAATATCATAGATTAAAATTTATATATACTTTTCGTAAAATACCACATCGTCGCGTTTCTTCTAAAACCTCGTAAGCGGCATTTTTTCGAAATTGACTTTTTTGGTTTTTATGGTAGAAAATAATATTTTCCACCCGACTACATTCTCATCTTAACAAATTTGTATGAAAAAAGAAAAATTAAAGCCATTTCCAAAACCTCGTAAGCGCCATACAAAATGACATTTACATAGAATACAAATAGAATAGTTTTTATATTTCAAATTGGAAATGTTAAAGTCTCAACCACCAAATATTTTGTATTTGAGATATAAAAAACCTGGAAAGTTTAAGGCCAATAGGAGTAGTTTTGGTGCGGCGCTACACTGTCAATCTCAGTTACTTCGGTAAAAACTAGACTTTTCAACGAGTAACACAACACTATATATTCTATGCAGTGCAAATATTTTTTGAGCCCCCATTATTTTAATAAAATGCTGTGTTTTTCCAAAGCTCTACATCGATATTTAAACGTGACTCCCTTACAAAAAGTCGTTCTCACCTGAAATTCATTTTCGGGTCGTAAGAGTTATTTGCTAAGATAATTTAAAAGCTCTATCTCTGCTTTCTATACAAACGTAAAATGTAATAACAAACAATAATTTGATTTTAAAAACAACTTAATTAGTTATGGTACTTCTGAAGCAAAAGCTTAGCTTCTTCTGGAACATTTTTAAAAGTTGTTCATTCGCTAATCATTGGCCTTTTTAAGCCAAAGAAAGACCAGTGTGATATATGTTTTGCTTACAAAGAAGGAAATATTGAAAAAGAGTACTACGAGAAGCATATTAAAAAAAACAAGCTCAAGAAGAAAAGTCTAAGGACAAAAAGAGAGCCAAGAATCGTGACATAAATATCTTCACACCGCAAAATTCCTGCAGTCTTTATACTTGAAAACT
Source organism: Phasia obesa (assembly GCA_949628195.1). Lineage (NCBI taxonomy): Eukaryota > Metazoa > Arthropoda > Insecta > Diptera > Tachinidae > Phasia > Phasia obesa. The sequence continues at coordinate 80,704,602 of OX451219.1, read as the reverse complement.
GTAAGTGCACGAAGGTGAAGGTGCTTTAGACTTTTACTTATGACTTTTTTCAAAAATAAAGGATAAAGAAGCTTGAAAAAAGTAATGCCGGGAAATAGTTGGCATCTTTTTAACTCGTTTTCACTGGTAATAAATAACAAAAGGAGGAGTTTTTAAGTACTTTTTGAGATTAATTAGTTAAAGAAAAGTTATTTGTTTAAGGATAAAATTTTGTATTTTTTTGTTATATCTCCGGTTTATTTTTTATACTTTTTCTGCGTCACAATATTTTAATTTTTAAAGTAAGCTTAAGAGTGAAAGAAATAACAATAATTTTCTTTGTACAATTTTATTGGTAACAAATTTTGTTACTTTTTTTAAAAAATAAAATTTTTGTTTGAAAATTATAGGAATAAATTTTAATTTACACACAGAAATTTGTATCTTTTAAATTGACAAAAACCTCGTAACCGACTAAATTTGCAATTTGCTGTTCTTCAAAAAAAGTTTCTACACCCTTTAGAGAGTCGCACAGCCATATTTTGCAAAAATAATAATTTTTTTAAATCCATATTACAAAAGTTATTAAGTTTTTTTCGTTTTCTGAAAAATGATATCTTGGCGCTTACGTGGCTTAAGAATAAACACGACGATATGTGCATTTTTATGGCATTGTTTTATACATAGTTTAGGCACTCATATTTATGGTCTTAAAATTGTCTTATTATTTGATGAACACGTGTTTAGTCACATTTAGACCAAGTTCCACTTTTATTTGCTTACAACTCATGTGGATATTAGTTGCTAACTGCTGTATGCGCCGTTTGCTTCTATCATCAATAGTGTATATCTGGGCTCTACGTTTATTAATATCGTAGTCAGCTGGATTTTTCAAGAAATTTGTTAGGCGTTTTCAATACAGAAACAGCAATTTTGTCAACTTTAATGCCGGATTGGCTCGCTTCCATGATTAAACCACTTTTTTCATCTGTTAATTCAGTTTTACGTGGCATTTCCTAAAAATCTGATTTTTTTCATATATGTATTTGCTTATCCACTATACTAACTTATGGAGCGATTTCTTCGCTTTATATGGTGATACGTTGATTTGACACAGTTGGAAGTCAAATAATTCATTTTGCACATATTTGCACGGGATTTTCGACATGCTTGATTTAAAATAGCGGTATTACGGATACGGTGCAAAGATAAACTTAAGAAACAACAACAAAAGATAAAGTAATTATAAGATAATGTGTATGCCAAAAACAACAACTCTACCGTTAGTATAACATAAGGTCCAAAGAAAAGCAATTTTGCACATATAATTATTTAACTGGGAGTATATACTTTGGGTTTTCCGATATATCGGTATTGACGGTATTTTGATTGTCGATACAACGATATTTTACAAATTTCAAAATATTAGCTTACGTAGATTGTAACGCAACAAGCATTAAGACATTTGCTAGAACAACGAGTTGCAGTACAAAATTGTCTGCCAAGTAGAATATACAGCTGAAGACTGGACAATGCCGTAAGAAGTGGTGAAAATTGTACTAGCAATAGGCAACAACTAAAAGACGTCAGTCTCCGAAAAATTGATCCAGAGATTAAAAATTAACGGCAAAAAAATCAATAATCCTTTCATTCATAGAAAGGCAGAGAAACACCAAATAAAATTATTAACTACCATGTTTTGCAAAGTCCCAGCGTTGTATTTTACTGAGATGACATGTACACATATCTGGCACTACATTGCGGAAAAATAAATACGCTTAAAAAACTTAAAGGCAGTAGTTAAGCTTAACGATGACAGTGACGTGGTGTTAACCCGTATGTTGACTGCTAGTATCTTCATTGATTTTGGCTGTTATTGAAACAACTATGTACAAATTAAAGTACCTTCAGATATACCAAAGACAATTTGTTAAAAGATTCTGGAAATAAAATATTTTTTTTGGTTTTATCAAATAAGGATCCAATGGAAAAGTTAGGTTGATCAATCCCTTTGTGTTACCTGCAAAAAAAGAGTAACATCAAGCAAAAAAGGGAGTAGAGAGAAGCTGAAAGAAAAGAGGAAAGGCTGCAATAATGGAGTGGTAAAAAACTGCTGCTGTGCAGCAATCATCAATTGCACTTATAAAACATTGGATATGCTTGGGTCTTGGGTTCGAAAGAGTCCAGTGTTCGTATCTAATATTTGACACATCGAAGAAAACTTCGAAAAACACTAGCATGTCCCGATATTCTGTAATCGTTTCCGCCAAATCGAAAGATCCAAAGTGCGTAGCAGGCCTTTCACAAGGAAATAAAACGAGTGAGAGTATATATAGATGTCGCACTAAATATTACATAAATATATACACTTAAATATACATATATCTTTTGACAACAAATCAAGTTTTTTGGTTTTGTTAAAAATATAAAATATAACTTATATTTATATAAATATTATTTTTAATTGTACCTTTTTAAATCTGTTAGTTTAGTAAAGAAGCCTTTGAGTAAAAAAAAATGTTCTGCATAAAATAAGCTGATAATTATACATACATAAGTACATACGAGTATATGAAAGAAAATATATTTTTATTATGTAAATTTTAAATGATTTCTGCAAAAGAAAATTGACTTCCAACATTTAATTGCACACAACTAATAAAAAAAAACACTTAATGATAATACAAACTTAACTTAAACAGCAACTATTTCTTGAGTCAATATCAGCTGTTCTTTCGCATTTTGCATATTTTATAATAAATGCAAAATGCACAGACAATGTGTGGAAATTATAAATTAAAACGGGGTGGAGAAATGGCCACGTATACGCCCTTACCAAATACATAAATCGTAAGTACATCATCATTATCAACTGTACTGTACCTCTGTGTTGATTCATTTAATATTTATAATAACAAATAGTACTTGTAACAAATGCAAACCAAAAGAGTAAAAATAAAATTATAATGACGTCGCCTAAGACGTTTGTTTTGTCGTTTCACATTAAAGTTAAATGGTTGAGAAAGTCAACAAATTGTTCAAATTTTTTCTTAACAAATATTTGCAGTTAAACGATGTCAAACAACTTTGTGTTTTATTATTTAAATACTCGTGTAATTTAATGTTAAAGAAGGCCTGTGTCGTGCGAAGAAAAGGAACATTTTAATTTTGCAATAAGTACTCGGTATTATTATTTGTTAATTTAATATTAAAAGTTTAACGATACATGTACATCATTGGTTCTGCATTCCTCCGTTTTTAAATGAATATTTTAAACAGGGTATTTCATCAAGAGACGTTAAATTATGTCACTGGTGGGAGTTGAAATAAAGAAGAAATAAAACATAATTTTGTTTTCAGAAATTGTTCGGTCTAGTGTTGTGTCGGTCGTTAGTTAGAAGATTCATTTTAGAGATTTTCTCAAAAAGGCGGACTTCTAATACTAAGATAACAAACCTTAAATTTACTTTTCATTGAAATTGCTTCAGCCCTATAAATTGGCCGCTTTTCCGCTTTTATCCCCTTTAGTTTCAAAACAGACATTACCTACTGCACTTTTTAGATGAGGATCGATCGATTTCAAATTTTAGAAAATTTTGCCAGTTTTTCTCTTTTCTTCCTAAGTTCTCAAAACAGTGCCTCGTTTCTGTAACTTATGTAAGAAATTTCTCACTTGTAATTATTATAGTAATCTTGTTTTACACAGGTAGAGAACGAACGAACTGTTTCATTACTTTATGTTAAAATATTTAGGATTTGCTTATATTTTGATGTAAAAAGTTTCTTACTTTAGTTACAGCAACGAGGTACAGGCTTAGTCTACGCCCCTTCTATGTATCGAATTTCATTTAAATTAGTTGAGCCGTATGGATTTCCCGTTTTAAACCTCTGCATCAGAGTTTTGAAAATAAGCAGCCTATTTCACTTTCTACATATAAATTGTGGTACATATAAATTGCATTATTTCGCCTTATCACCCTATTTCATTATATATACATATTTATAAAGTTTTTATTTTTAATTAATAGTAGATTAAATAATTCTTGCAAAAAAAACCGACTTCAAAACAGCAAACTTAAAATTATGTTTCTTTAAGACGGTAATTATACAATGATTATATTATATTCGAGGAAGATTGTAGCGGGATTTTTTAAATGTCATTGCACAAACTGTCAATTCAGATAAAAAAACTAATTTTTGAATTCAATAATCTAAAACAAATATCAGTCGATTTTCTACCGGGGCAGCAGTACTTCCGGAGTATATAGGGGCACAAGACCCCAGGGTTCTGTGCTTTTTCAGGTCAAACCAATGCCAAACGACTGTCTGTATACAGCGGATCAAGAGTTTGGCTATATACATAAAATTACACTAACTATTGCGACACCCTGTAATTTCCGAATTCAAATTTTATACTTGTTATAGCGGTCGTAGCAATACAGGTTCATTGTAAATTTCAACCGTCTGTCTATAACGGCTTAAAAGTTTGGTCATATACATCAAATTACATAAACTATTGCGACACCCTGTAATTTATAATTTTAAATATTTATACTTATTTTAACACACATAGTAATGGACATTCTGTCTAATTGTTAAGTGTTTGTCAATAACTATTTAAAAGATAGGGTCATATATATCAAATGACGTCACCTATTGGGACACCCTTTAAATTCAAATTTTAATATAAATACTGGTTAAAGAGAACTTTGTTATACAGATTCTTTGTAAAATTTAACTTTGTGTCCATATACATCAAATTACATCAACTATTGGGACACCCTTTAATTTCCAATTTTAAATATTTATACTTGTTGTTATACCAGACATAGTAGTGAATATTCTGTCTATTTTTCAAGTGTTTGTCTATAACGGTTCCAAAGATAAGGACATAATGGTCAAATTACATCAATAATGGGGACACCCTTTAATTTATCCAAATTTTATACTTGTTGTAATAGCGGACTAAGCAATATAGGTTCTTTGTACAACTGTCTATCTATAACAGTTGAAAAGTTTGGCCATATATATCACTTTTACATTAACTATTGGGACACCCTTTAATTTCCAAATTCATATTTTACACTTGTTATTTTAGCGGACTTAGCAATACAAGTTCTTTGTAAATTTCAACTGTCTGTCTATAACGGTTCAAAAGTTTGGCCATATATATATCAAAATAAACCAACTAATGGGACACCCTTTAATTTCTAAATTTAAATATTTATACTTATTATAACAGACATAGTAACGAACATTATGTGCAACTTTCAAGTGTTTATCTATAACGGTTCAAAAGATAGGACCATAAAGGTGAAATTACGTCACCTATGGGGTCACCCTTTAATTTTTAATTTTATTTTTTAATTAATTTTTGTTATTGGGAGCTATAGTGATACGCACTTTTTTCTAATTTTAAATGGGTGACCTATAAAGTTCATAATACACGTAAAAAACATGTATGTTGTATGGGGACACCCTTTAATTTTTAAACTTTTAAACTGTTTTTAAAATGGGACCAATCTGTGGCCATAACCTTTCTAATTTTTAAAATCGGTTCAGAAATGACCGAGTTCTGAAGGCACAAACATACACAAAAAAAAAAAAAAAAAAAGCAACACACAGACGAATTGATAACCTCCTTCTTTTTTTGAAGTCGGTTAAAAATGAAATCTTTCGCACTGACGAATTTTTTCGCAGAATTTTATGACTTACTAATTTTATCTGGCAACTCCGATTGAAAACATATATTATTTAAAGCATATCTACATACATATTTGTAAACAAAAGAAAAAAATGTAGCCTAGTTTTAGAATTTACTAAAATTGATATATAAAATATGTTTACTGTGTGGGGTAAACCCTTTACTTTTTAATTTATATTAGCGTTATTATTTGTTGGGGTAGTTATAGTGTAATACCTATTAGGGATTAAAAGAAACAAATGTGTCAGACATCGGATTGAATAGGGCAGAGCGATTTCATAATATTTATTTAGCAACTTTAAAAAATACTTTCGATAAGTTTTGCATAATACAACGGATCAATGCGAAATAAGCTGCGACATCGTGGTTATAAAAGAAAAAATAATTTATTAATAGTCCAAAAAGTTACTAATTGTTCGATTTGCCAAAAACCATAACACAAGCGCAAATGTTCTAAAGTATGGCAAATTCAATAATCATTTTTATAATTTGGAGAAAATTTTGAAATTGTGTAGAATTTTACATACATAGTTAATTTATAAATTACTTGGCTTGGATGATTAATATATGTTTGACTCAAGTTGAATACTGAATTTGAACCGCAAAATATATGTGCTAAGGTTCTGTAATAGTTTGGGTCTAAATGTCTAGCACAGACGTTAGAAACGTATATTTTAGAACAGAAAGATGGATAAATGTGCTAATTTAGCCAGACTGGAAATGTTATATATGGAAAATGTCAAGATAACGACACGAAAATATACATCCGCAACTGCAAGATACCAATGGATTTATTATTGCCCAACACCATTAAAAATTAGTCGTAGAGTATATAAAATCCTACAATTTGAATCAAAACCCTCAGAAATGTATGATTAGTTGTGAATTAGATGGAAAATAGAGTTTGTTTGTTTGTTTTTATAAAATATTAGCTGGAGTACCGAGCTTTACTCTGAAGGTTGATATGAGATTTATTAGTATCATAGGATAAACTTAAAAATAAATTAGGTTAATAATCTCTGCTAAAAATACATTATATATAGGACAATGAGGGCTACCCATTGGTGGGACTACGTTTACAAAAAAGACTGCGAATTATGCACAATATTCCCGCATATACCACATTTGAGAAGGTTGTGAAATTAAACAATTATCTGGGATACTATAGGAGGTCCTGAAACGTTGTACACATTCCAAAATGTTCTAGAACGTTGCCGAATACTCTCTTATCTTCTCGAAATTTATATCTTTTATAACTTCAAAAGGATGGAAGCTAATTTCCTTGATCGTACGGGTACTCGTTTCTGCATTTCAATAAAATCATAACTTTTTTATATTAAACTAAACTCATGTCAGCATAAGAAGGTTAGAAGCAGTAATGTCCAGTTTAACGTTTCAGTCGCTTAAGCAACATTTTTATCGTTAAAATTTCTCGTTTTTTTAAATTTTAAGTTATTTTATTAATGTTTATCCATTACTCGTAATTAGAAAAAGAACATTGACCATTTCTCACAGTGTGAACACATGTTTTTTTTCTCTACAGTTTAGAATTTCATGCAGAACTCACGCATACATACAAGAAACGTATACATACTCCTATTTTATATATTGAACACAAGGTCCTACTCCTAATTATTGCAATTTTAATGTAATTAGCATGAAAGCGTTGACAAAATAAAATAAAAAAATATGCAAGCCACAGAAAAAAAGTGACACAATTAAATAATTGTATTTAGTAACAACCTTTAGGGACTATTACTTGCATTAAAGTTAAATGCACGATTTTGAAAGCATAAATTACAATTGTTTTAATTTTTATTTTTTTAGTTAAAAGAAATTTCTCTTTTACCTGTTTAAATACATACATATGTATATAAACATCATAATAAATTAGTTAATATTAGGGATGGGAGATTAAAGAAAGATTCGAATTACCCAAATTAATATTATTAATCGAATAATTTTGATTATTAGATTAGCTAGTTTTTTTTTATTTGCCTATAGACTGTTTTGAAAATTTGGAAATAAAATATACTGACCCTGTGCGAATTGGACTTGCACACGAAGTGTGGTTTTTATTTTATGGGGAATTTAGCCCTTTTCACATTCTATGGCGAATCGTTACATGTTATAGTGAATCTTTATATTTTAACCCTCTCATTCTTCTTTGTAAGGAAGGGTCGTTTTTGTCCCCTTAGTAAAAAAGAGTTATTGGTATACATTCGTCGGAACGACGAACACTGTTTTTATTTTTGTGTTCTCTTTTGTCTCTTTTTACGTAACACTCTAATTTTCATTGTAACTCTGGTCGACAGTCTGCTTTTGTTGTGTGTGGTCCTGCGTTAATGTTCGATGCTAAAAAGTAAGTTTTTTAATCAATTTCTTGAAACTCACTTCGTCGCTTCGACGAAGTATACCATTTATGTAAGTTTTTTTTTATTCGTGATTTTTTCGTTGTTGTTAAGATTTTATAAAAATATTCAATATGACCACTAAACGTCTCTTGGATAATGAAATCGAAAAGTTTTTAAACGGTATTGAAACTGTGAGTGATGAGCTTTCTTTTACCTCCAATGAAAACAATTGTGGAGGTCACTCTGTTCATCTTAGTGATATCTAAAATATACAATACAGCAGAGACGATGAAAGTTTGGAGGAAGATGAGCCAATTTTAGAGGATATTGAGCACTTATCGGATGAAGACGACGTTCCGTTGAATATTTTATAGCGAACTGTGAATAAATCAAACATAATTACAATACCTAAAGTAAGTTTACGTGGAAAGAATCGGTACATATGGTCACCAATAAAACAGAAATCGCATCGTTATGGTTTAAATACTGTGCACACAATTCGTGGTCCTACAAAAGATTGTAAGAACTTGACAGATCCCCTTTGTTTCGAAAAAAATTTTTAACGACGAAATTATAAATGAAATTGTGCAATGGACTAATGCTGAGTTTAAGCATAAAAAGCATACTGATTCCGATCCAGTATATAAAGAAACAAGTTCCATCGAAGTTCATGCGTTATTGGGAGATCTTATATTGCCAGCGGCTATGAAGGGCAATCATCTCACTGTTTCAGAATTCTTTGATTCAACATACTCCGGTTCAAGATATATATCTGTTTTGAATGGAAAGCGGTTTTCAACGTTATTGGGAGCCGCCTTGCGATTTGATGATAAATCTGATCGAATATTGAGAATATCTGACAAACTTGCGCCAATAATAAAAGTATAGAATTTATTTATCGAAAACTGTAGATTGAACTATAAACCCGAACCATATTTGACAGTCGATGAACAGCTGTTGGCCGACAGGGAAAAAGTGTCCTTTAAAACGTATATACCCAATAAACCGGCAAAATATGGTATTAATATTATGATGTTGACAGTGGTACTAAGTAAATGCTAAACGCTATTCCATACTTGGGCAAGGCTTCAAATACCACAAGTTTACCCCTTGCTGAATATTTTCTAAAAGAACTATCAAAACCAATTTATGCCTCAAATAGAAATCTCACGATGGACAACTGGTTTACATCGGTACCGTTAGCAAAACAACTTCTAAAAGAGCCATATAAATCGTCACTTTTTGGAACTTTTGCGGGGCAATAAACCAGAAATACCAGCAGAGTTTCGAAATAATAAAGATCGAGCGGTCTATACTGCTATTTTTTGCTACGATAACGAGGTTACCTTACGATCGTATAAACCAGAGCCTAAAAAGATTGTTTATTGGCTGTCATCATGTAACGAAGAGGGGACCGTTAACGATTCTAATAAAAACAACGATGGTAGAGTTCTATAATAAAATATAATAACACTAAAGGAGGTGCAAAAAAAACTGCATTGCGATCTCGTAATGGAACATGTAACGAAAAGACTGACAATTCCTACATTACAAGCTAATTTAAGAAATATACAAAATGTGTTGGAATGTGAAATTCCAGAAACATCAACAAATGATACAACTTGTAAAACAGAAGCAATTGTAAGCTTTGTCCGTATAAAAAACGTAGAATGACAAAAAGTACCTGAAATTTCTACAAAAAAAGCATATGTGGCGAGCATAAAATTGAAGCTTGCATTTCATGTGCAAATTTAATGCAAAATTAATTACTTTATTTATTTTTAAGTTGTGCAACGTACTTATTTAAAGAAAATATGTTTTTTAAAAGAAATATTTTAAATGGAAGTTGAATTTTACTTCCTTTTGTAACAATACCTGTGAAGTAAAGCCAAATTTTATGTTAGTTTTTATTTAAAAGAAACTAAATAAAGCTAAAATGTATGAAAATATTTTTAATTATTATTTAAAATATCTAACCGAACTATATAAATTTGTCTCCATTGACAAAATATGCATAGCTACTTTATTACAGGAATGACAACTAGGTATTCGTCGATTCGACGAAGTTTACCGATAAAGGGGTAAATTTAAGTGTACCAATCTAGGGTTAATAAGCGTATACATAGCAATGTAACCGAACCTTATTAACTTCACTTCATTCCTAGCATGTTGGGTGGGTGGGTGTGTATGCTACTATTTTTGTAGAGTTTGTACAAGGTCATACCGTTTGACATATCAAAATGAAATTTAGTATGTGCTTTTTGGTATATGGAGATGCAGAGTTGTGTAAATTTTGGAGATAATCGGGAAGGGGCAAGGGGTAGTTTACTTACACCCAAATTTTGTAAACCCTCTACAGGTCATACCGTATCAAATTGAAATTAAGTATGTAATTTTGCTTTATGGAGATGAAGAGCTCTGTATAGATTTTGGGCATAATCGGGATCTTAACACCCCAAATCGAAAATAATTAATTTTTCGATTCGAATAAACTTTGAACTTCTATTCTTTATGTAATATATCCATAAAAATATCTGTTTTTATTCGGTATGGTGAAGTTGAGAGAGGCCACTCCAGTTTTATTGATTCCCATTTTTGTTTTATATAAATTACTGAATGAAAGTTTAAATAAATACCCCTAATAATAATATAAGTTTTAAGTTCATGAGCCCTATCCTCATATCGTTTTTAAGGATTTTATAAATGGCTTAGAACGAGATAAAAGCAAGGGAGAGTATTTATTCTCTTATAGCAACGGTAAACATAATTTTTAACAATGAACAGATCAAATTTTCTTGTAGCAAGAATAGTTGGTGCTGGAAGAGAAATGAGTGCGAAATAATTCCACTTCTCTTTTTCTCTCCCGCATAAATCAAAATTACTGCCGAATTTACTTCATTGACAAGATACAACTGCTAAACTTAAAACTGACAAACTGAAACAGAATTGTTCAGTATAATAGAGAACAATTGGTCACCGTACTTAATGCTGAAATATGCTGGACATTGTTTGGTAACGATATAAGTATGTATGTATGTATGTATGTATGTATGTATGTATGTATGTATGTATGTATGTATGTATGTATGTATGTATGTATGTATGTATGTATATATGTATGTATGTATGTATGTATGTATGTATGTATGTATGTATGTATGTATGTATATAAAAAGTGTTCTTAAATACGTATATATATATATGTTTATATATTAGTTGTTTGTATATGTATGAAACAAAATTCGTATATTTTTTTATTGCGGTTTCTTGAGTTTTGTATTTTAAAATTATATTTAGCAACTCGAATGTGGTTAAATATGGTTAGATATTGCATACGTCGTAGTTTCATGCATATGTATGTGATGGCCACATGCACGTATTCATTAATCAGATGTTTGGTTTCTCATCTAGAATAAATAATAATTGTTGGGTTTTCGAAATTGTATGAGGTGCACACGAGTAGTATGTATTCTAATACATACGAGTATTTATAGCTACTAATTTGTTGCAATTATTTTCTACATTAAAAAAATGACAAGGCGAAAGTGGAAAATAAAATATGAATATTCCAATTTTCAATTATTTAATTTCATTTTAATGTATTATTCTAAATGAAATAAAATTAGAATTTCTAATTATTTAATATCTTAGGTTTTTTAATATTTTTAAACCTTCAGAAAGAGCCTTGTTAAACAAGCATGTATCCGCTACATACTTTGTAAGCGAACATTTCGATAAAAAAGAGCTTAGTGATGTTACACCATGCTTTGTTAGATTTCCTAAGAAATAAGGTAATTATTGTTTTGTTTTCTTAATTAATATAAAAAAAACTTAAAAAAGGTAAAAAAATTATTATATGTCTTGTTCTCTTTGTGACTTTTTGAGGCTGTGTGTGTTCAAAGATACCCAAGGGTTTCCGTAGACAGGGTTGTCAGATTTATTTTCACCTATTTCGCCAGAATCGATTTGAAAAATCGCCAAACAGGTTTTTGTTAAAATTTGCCTCTAATATATAGAATATCTTTTAATTTTAAAAATATTTTTAACAAATCACAAAAAATAAATTTAATCGAAAGAGCTAAAATGCACAAAAAATAGAGAAAAAAAGTCGCCAAAATATATAAAAATATTGTTTTTATTTAAAATGTTTAGTGAATACGAAAAAGATAAAATTTTTACTTAAAACAAATTTTTACTTATATTAAATATGGAGAACAGAGCATACCCATCCTTAAGGTATTTATTTTCGTGTTTTTATTTAGAACTTGTTTTATACCGTTTTATAGGAATTAAATTTATTCATCATTACTTAAGATCCAACAGATGTGTGCCACATGACCTATTTTAATTCATAAAAATCATAGTAAAGTTTGGTATTAAATTGGTTGGATTTGTTCTGCCAGTAAATATTCATACCTTTCGGTGAATAGCGTCGTCACTGGCTGTTTTTTTGGTACGTTTGGCGAGCGCTTTCGATGTGAAGATATCATTTTGAAGCCGAGTTTAAAATGGTACTGGAGAGTTAGTATTACCTGCTTAATTATAAATAGTAATGTTCATTATGGTGGTGTTTATTTAAATGGTCTTGTACAGGTAGATTGCTTGCTACCTGATATATTTATATGAGGTCAGTTGATAATTTAGTATTTTCGTCTTTTATTGTTAGCTAGGTAAGTGTGTCCGTCTGCAGGTGTTTTTCGTTTGTTAGAATGTTTTAGAAGTTTTAGTGGTGTGAAAATTGTATCTGAGGTTGTGTTTACTTGTTCGTTAATAATATCTCCGTTAAAAGTTCGCGTTTTGTAGATTTCCATGTTTTCAAGAATGTCTAGTCTTCGTCCTTTTTTTTAGGATGCAGTAATGCCATACATTCATCTATTTTCCTTGGTGTATGCTCGTGAGTTTCAAGGTGTAGTGCAAAGTTGGAGTCCTCTCTTTTTCGTTTGTACGAGCGCATGTGTTTTGTATATCTTGTTTTTAGTGTTCGTCTCGTTTGTCATATATATGTATGGTTGCAGGTGCAAGTAATTCTGTATACTCCGCTGTTGTTAAATTTGTCGGTTGTTTCTGTTGATGTCTTCAGATTATGTCGTAGAGTGTTGCTGGATTTCAATGCTATAAGTAGGCCCTCCTTCTGAAAGAGGTTAGTTAACCTATATATTTCTGGTGTTGTATTAGTTTACTCTTCGTCTTTTCTCCCTCCGTTCCTAGTGTTGTATTGTCTTAGGAGTTTGTCGATAGTACTGCTTTTGTAACCGTTATTTTTAGCTGTAGCGTAAATTGTGCTAAGTTCTTTGTTGAACTTATCCGGACTGAGTGGGATTATCTTAAGTCTGTGTATCATATGTCTAAATGCTGCGAGTTTATGTTGCATAGGATGGTTTGATGTGACGTGGATAGTAGTGTCTGTTGTGGTTGGTTTTCTATAAATGTCAAAGGCTAAAGAGTCAGTTCCTCGTGTTATTGTAATGTCAAGATAATGTAAAGATTTGTCTTTTTCCTTTTTCATTGTGAAGGTAATGTTTTTATGAAAAGTATTCAAATCTGTGAGGATTTCTTCGGCATTGTCCTGTTCAAGAATGCATATGATGTCGTCAACGTATCTATGATAGTTAGTTATTTTATGTTTTTCCATTAGTGTTTTCACGTGTGTTAATTCAAAGTGTTGCATGAAGATTTCCATGAAGATTGCGGATGTCCGTCTGGTAATTTGTAGAAGGAGTTATAAATCTAAAATAGTTTTGTTTTATTATCGTCTTTGCGATGTCCATAATTTCATTGGCGTATTGTATGTCGTAGAATTTGGCGAGTGTGTCTCGTAGGATTATTAAGGTTTCGCGTGTAGGTATTGATGTGTAAAGGTGCGAAGAAAGAAATAATTAAGAAACGATGAAAACATTTTACTGCATACGCCGGCAAATGCACATTATAAAATATGTGAGTACATTTATGTATACTTAGCGCATATTTTCTATGATCTTTTCATTTATGTAAAATTATCAAAATTGTAAATACCCAAATATGAACATTTGCGTGAACAACAAAATTTTTTCTCATTTACTCACTTTTGAACAGAAAGAGAAAAAATAAATCATCGCATTCACAATTGAAAAACTCGAAATATTTTGTAGTCTCTCTTACATGTATGACAAACAATAAAATGTACCCTTCATACATGAATGAACAGTGGGTGAACATTTCGGTACACTGTTTGAAAGTAAGGGAAGGAGTGACCGTCCACCTTAAGTAACTAATCGTATAAAACGCCAGAATCTTGGAAAGATAAAACAAAATCGAAGAAACACAGCAGTGAAAATTACAAAAGTGTTATGTCAATTCACAAAGAAACAGTTCGAAGTGTACTTAAAAATTATAGATCTCACTCGCAAGTCCAGGAAGAAGCCATAAATCAGCGATATTAATAAAACAAAACGCATAGTATTTGCCAAAGCCCACGTTAACAAATAACACCCTTTCTGGGCTAAGGTTATGTTTAGCGACGTCAGTAAATTTGATCTCTTCGGTTCTAATGGGAGACCGAGTTTGGCTTAAAAAATTATGAACTATTGCCTCCTTCCAGTTATTACAACATTTAATGCCAACTGTGATACATAGTGGCTGTAATATCTAGCTCTGGGGTCGCATATAAGCTGCTGATGTACAATTTATTATGACCACGATGGGCGCATTTCTTAATTTAAATCTTCTTAAAGAAACTGATAAACGAATTGAAACTAAATACTGGCTGGTATTTTCAGCAAGACAGCGATATCAAGCACAATTCGGGCATTGTAAAAGAATACCTTATATATAATGTGCCTCACCAACTGCATTATACACCTCAGTCACCCGATTTTAATCCCATCAAACACTAGTGGGACGAACTAGATCGCAGGATTAAAAAGAAATTATAAAAAAATAAGCATGATGTAAAGAATTCACTGACTGATGAATGGAATAAATTTTAGGAGAAGTTTTGGTACTTTTCATGAAAAATATTATTTGGAACTTCGGAAACTTATAACATAAACATTAATGAATGCCCTTATGCAAAAGAAATAAAGTCTACAAAATTTTCATATAAAATTTGTTTTAAAGTAAACTTTATTTATTTTGTATTAGGACATAAATCATTTTTTTGTATATCTTGTATACTTTTCTGTGCCTTAAAAATGATTTTTTGCTGATTTTGTTAATAAATGAATTGATCCTTTATTACCTGTTTTGTCATTTCATTTCATTTTTTTAAAAAGAAATTTCTATATCTTGCTTATATTTCACAGAATTGAGATAAATAGGGTATTTATAGTTTATGTAGTTTACTGAGCCACTGTACATATTTTGAATTTAATTTCTACCTGCAGTAGTTCCGGTTATATTAGAAATTTTATCTTTTTTGCGCTTTTAATTCCTTTTTAAATTGAAAAAAAAAAATCCCTTTTTATTAGATCTATCCATCGGAATATTCAAAACTCTAGTTTCATGAGTTTGGACTGGTTGACTAACAAGTATGTATATGATAATATAAAAAATTGTCACTTTGATGGATTTTTGATATAATATTTTACAGATACAAGTTGTATGTACGCCTTCATATCCAAAAAACTTGTATAGAATTATAAAATTTTTTCTCTTTGCTTGGACACTTTTTATTGATTTTATATTTCATATAAATCCTGAAGTAGTTTTTTCACTTGCCAGGAACACATAAAAATTCAACTTCGGCTTTTGATTGAGACTAAAGTATTAAATCAAAATAAGTATATCAACCAATACTGAACGTTTATACATCCAAAAACACCTACAGTATACAAATCCATATTCGCACATCCTTAGAAAATGGACATTTCCTTAATATCGTAAATCGTTTTAAAAATAAAATAATTTCCAGAACGTTTTGAAATTGTTCGTTTGCTTAAAATTATTCAAAAAAGTCTATTTAGTTATTTATTTTATTACATGGTAGTCGTTTTTGCGAAAACGAAAGCAAGATTATGATGCTCAAATACAATAGGACTTCGTAAAGTTACAAGAGCCAGCTTTACATTATACTTGTGTATTTGCTGCTTCCCCTTACAATAGAACTTTAATATCCTAGACGACGGTCACACGGTAAGATTTGTTTTTTGCTTCTGGTAAAGGATCCTAAATTCCATCATAATTAGTGATACTTTTTAACCGACTTCAAAAAAGAAGGAGGTTATCAATTCGTCTGAATGTTGCTTTTTTATGTTTGTGCCCGCAATATTGACACAGAGCGTGTATTATTATATCCACCATAAGAATTATAAAATTGAAAATGAAAGGGTGACCCTATAGTTAATGAAATTTCATGTATGCCTTATCTTTTAAACCGTTTTAGATAGACAACTGAAATTTATACATAATGTGTATTACTATTGTCGCTATTACAGCTATAAAAATTTTAAATTAAATAGCGTCCCCATAAAAGACAGATGTTGGTGAAAATAGCTTAACTTTTGAACAGTAATAGGGAGTTGCTTGAATTTCACATAGTCTTTACTTCTTTTCCTGCTAATTTTGACGCATTTTGTTTATCTTTTATTTGGTTTATATATAGTTCTTACAGATTACTTCTTATATTTTTAGTTTAGAACTGGTACCCAACTATCTGTTTTGAAGTCGGTTTTTTTTTTGCAAGAATTATTTTAGAATTAGACTCATTGTTAAAATCAAAATGATCATCCATTTCTACACACTCTCTAATGTAATACAATGATGATAATAGAATAGAAAATAAAAAAAAAGAAAAGCGGAATAGACAAGAAAGATGTTTGGTTTATACATATTAAGTAATTTTTTTTTAATGTAAAATACTTTTAAAATTTATATAAAACACGAAATAATAGCAAACAAACACAAATCGAGCAGGACATAAACAGCAAAACCACAGTTACAACCATAACATAACAATAAAAAATAAAAAACAAATATATGTATGTATATATGTATGTATACACATGTCATGTTTTGGTAAAACACGCAAACCTCTACATTTTTATTTAAAACAAAAGTAAAAAATTAAAATAATTATTTTGTTAATGATAATTATGATGATAATAATGATGATGACGAAAAAAAATTGAAAACGGAAATAAGGACGGAAAGAAGGTTGTTCGATTACAAAGAAGGAGTAAACATTACCCGTATTAAACCACTTTTTCAATAGTCCTTGAGACACACACTCTGTAATTTAGCGTAAAAATATTAAATTGAAGTTATAACCAATGACAATTACTTATAACCCAGCAAACAAGTTTAGCTAGCAAAGTTAAACGTTTAAGATTAAATAAAATGAAAACATTTGATATTAGCCGTCACTATCAAAGCTCTACAAAGGTTTGAAGTTGATATTTGAACTTGAATTGATGTTCATTTGTGCGAAAATATTTAAAATGTGTGTACATACATATGTTATCAATTTTATATTAAATATTATTTTTAAGTTCTAATTTAGACCAAGAGATTTTTCTGGTCTCTTTTAAAATTGCGTCGCAAATTTGTCTCCACTTATACCGAGACCTTTTTTCATAATCACTGATGGAGTTATTCACTCGTTAAGACCCGAGGTACGATTCTGTTAAGGTAGATATGTATATTAAACTTCAAGAATGTTTATTTCATCTTAAATTTGATAGGAAAACGCAAAGCTGGGTCTTAACGATATAAATAATAAACATTTTTTGTAAACAAAATTTGCAGACTTTCAGATAATCTTTTTTGCTATAACATACCTAGTATAGGTAGTATGTGTATGCCAATATTTTTGTGAACGCTCTGCAGGTCATACCGTTTGAAATATCAAAATGAAATCCAGTATGTGGCCTTGGTATATGAAGATGAAGAGCTGTACAGTTTTTGGGTATTAGCTGAAAGGGGGTAGGGCAGTTTACTTGACAACCTAATCCGAAAGTAATTATTTTTTTGATTCGAATATACATACATACTTTGAACTAGGCCACCAATATATGCAGCAAATGTGTTATTTTTTCCGCTTTTATGTTGTTTTCAACGTAATTTAGTTAATATATTATCGTAAATTCATTTACTTTACGATTAATGGACCAAAAGGTGAATCTGGTCTGAAATACCAATTTTTAACTTATAAAATCGAAAGAGTTTATATATGGCAAGTTTATTAATAAAAAACTAACAAAAAAATTAATTGATTAATCGAATATTTTTTTAAGTTTTATTCGATTAATAGGTCCCGTTCCACACTTGCAATTTTTGTTTCTGCAACACAAGCATTTGTTGTTGGGGATTAAATAAAATGTACATGAAACTCTGCTGTGACTCTCTACTGATGTTGTTTGTTGTTTGTTCTCTTCGACATGAAAATGGTATAAAAGTATACAGTCGTCAGAAACACAATTTTTAAAGTATGGACAAAAAGTTTCAGAATCAAAAATTGCAAGCGTGGAACGGGACTAAGTAAAATATTATGTTTATTTACTATCAAACTGATTGACTAACACATAAAGAAATAATGGAATTGCGTACTTTGCAGAGTTTAAGTATAAAAATTACTTAATAATATTGCAGGGCTGAGTCAGTTTTTGATCATTAAGCCATAAAATGGACGGAATTCAAAAACACTTTATTCGCATACTAAATGAGCGCAAAATGTTCTATGTCATGAAAATGAGAATTCGTATTTTCATGCCTTCAAAAATAAATAAGAGCAAAGTTCAGTTTTAAGGTAAACTTAGAATTGAACCGCTAAAAAACCACAAACGCTTTATCGTGGGTTAAAAGTTTGTATGAATAAAATATTTGCCCCTTTACAACGAAAAAAATGTCTACATAACTAAATTATGAAAAGGTTTCAGTTTAAGAGTTATTGTTAAATAAATTCATACATCTCTTTTTACAGCTTCTTTAAGGCCTTTTTTCCACTTGAATGCGAGGGGCTTGGCCGGTTTACATTTTAGAAGCATAATTTTTATGCATATCCTCAGATAACCGAAAATGCGCGGGGAGTGCAAAAAATAATACTTTTCAAATCCCATATATTTCATGATTGGCATATTTTGAACTTTTATTCTTTATGTAATATAGTAATATAATAAATACTTAAAAGGATCTGTTCTCATGAGGTATGGTAAAGTTGAGTATAGGCCACTCCACCTTTTTTATTTATAAAAACATCGATGCAACTGAGATGCACTGTTACGTTACATTTGTTACATTCAAAAATGGTTTGCCTGCTGAAGTGTTGATCAATTCTAACAATTGGCAACAACAACAAAAGTTGAGATTCATTAGTAATGTGCTAGGGTCGTATTCTACAATTATTTTTTGTTCCTAACATGTATTCAATACACATTATAAAGTCTAATTGCGAAATATCTCTATTTTCTTCTTTTTTCAAGACAATGCAATTTCCAATCATTTACAATTGTTGCGTCTAGGGCATTTGTAAAATGACCAGTACTATTTCCTACCGCTTCCTTGAACACAGTTATTACCAAGACATTAGAAAGTGGTTTAAAAACAGTTTATTTTGGAAATAATTCTGTAACTCATCAACCTCCAAAGATAACTAAATGAAATTTCTCAGTTAGCAAAGCAGAGACGTTTTTGAGTGGAGCGCTCGACTCCTGTGGCTAACAGGAGCTTGTGGGAATCTCAGGTATATATTTTTTTAAATATATCACCAAAATTTTATTTACAATTCATCAATTTTTGGCATTTTTGTCTGTCTGTGTTCGCATCACGTAAAAACTACTGGAATAATTTTAATAAAATGTTAGGAGGTATCTTAGTATCTCGGTTCAAATATATTATATTTTTTCCGCAAAAATTCCTATTTCCAAGAGAAAATCGAGATAAAGTAGTGAAAGTACGCCATTTTTCCGAACCAATTGTAATGCAAACTTGACAGCGAAAACAATAACATTAGAATTTTATATAAATTTTTGAATTTTATCCAGGGATGACTACCTCTATATAAAGAAAATAAGTAAACCATAACTAAAGCACTACAAAAGTTAAAATCTTAAAATTTGGTGTGAATTACTTTTAAAGCAAAATAGAACTAAATATTGCCAGGACGCCTCGACGTGTCGGGCACAGCTAGTATTAAAGAAAAATATTTACAAAAATAGTGCGTAAATTTCTATTAGTTTGGGAGAAAATTTACTTTATTTTAATTTATGCATGTTTGCTGGGAATATAACACATACATATGTATGTTGGTATGTACATATTTATGTACATACTCGAATACACTTTCCGATCCACATATACATACATATCAACCTGTGTTAACAATACAATATTTCCACACACTTTGTATACAAAAAAATAAAAAAGTGGCACAACTAAAAATAACAACAAAGATTTTGATTAGAACCTGCCGGTAAAAACCATAAAGTACTTTATGGTGAGAACTTTGTGCATCAAAGTGAATTTTTTTTAGGTGGATGAATTTATAATTTTATTAAAAAAAACTATACATTATTGATTTGGAAATTAAAATTATAATGTAGTTATGTCATTTGGCGTCAATTCGAAATCGTGGGAGGATAATAGTGGCCTATGCAGCAACGTGGTGATGGGGTTCAAAGGTGTTGAGTTAAAACTAGCAAGTGAGTCTAAATACCTACAAGTCCTTCTAGATAGGGAACTGCTCTGGAATAGGAACATTCAGAAGAGACTCAATAGGTTTTAAATGCCTGCTTAGCAGCAGAATTATCAATTTGGTTATGGGAGACAGCTGTTTAAGAAGGCTAGTTAAGTTACTAAAGGAACGCCGCAGGATGGTGTTTTAACACTACTATTGGGTTTTTGAAATGCGGTCTTAACCCCTGGGCTAACGGTCTTTATAGCCACTGAGCTAGTTTTCAGCAAGATACCTTTAATAGTATTTTCGAATAGAGATGAATGACTGAACTCTGATAAATTTTACGACAGGGTTGGGGTGCTGGAATTCATATTCTGGCTCCCAGATGTATGTAGTGTGTTTCAGCCAGAGGTGCTAGTTGTTCTGAAGACCACCGAATTAATGTCTCGGCATGTGTCAGATGGGAAGGTCACTCTACACGTTGAGTTTCAAGCGGCGCTTAAAGCTTTAAAATGACACAGCGTCAAATAAAAGGATGATAGGCGAGTGCAAAATGGCTATCGATGTGCTGACGGACAAGTAGAGGGTTAGATTGTGCTGGGTTTCAGTCTTGGAGGTAACTAATTTAGATAGAGCAGAATCGCTAAAACCACCGATTAGTCACTACTATTCGATTGGATAGTAAAAATAATCAATCGATCCTGGGGATGATTGCAGGGCCTCACGGACAATTTATCCCAGACTGGACGCGGTAAAAACTAAGCTACTTCTGCGTTTGGACAGGAAAATTCTGAGAGTCGTGATAGGCATGATTATTGGACATTGCGCCATTAGAAAAAACACAGTAAAGGGGTTAGGGGTACATCGGATTTCTGTAGGATGCAATGACGAAGAGGAGTTGGAAACTGTGGAGCACATTTTTTGTCACTGCCCGGTATTACAGGGCCACAGACTTAAATGGTTAGGCAAAATATTGCACGATGTCATAGGTCTCTCCTCTTTTTCTATATGTTTAATTTAAGCTAGCTTAAGAGAATCACATTGGCACCTCTGGGGCTTCGAGTGAAGTTGTCATTTTTAGCTCAACCCTTCTTCTTCTTAACCTCACCTTATATATAAGAAAAAAGTTTATTTTTTAGTTTTTGGACTAATTTCGAGTTTTATAAAATTACGAGATTTCCCGAAATAGAGATGCTCCCTCAATTTATGGAGCGCTATCGCTAATATTTCGAATAAAATTTCAAATCGAACATGGACAGACGGACAGCCGAATAAACGGTCTTCGCTAAGTCCACTGCCATAGCAATAAGGACTCAGGCATATTAATATACGAGTACTCTATTTATTTATTTTATTTTTATGGGGTTGTATATGGATATGTATTATAGAAATTACAAACGGAATGACAAACTTTTATACATTCACCCTCTTTCTACCTGTTACGAAGGGTATAAAACACCAGGTTATTTCTCAAAAACAAACTCTTTTATTCAGGTTATTATATAAATTGTTTTTTTTTTTTTTATTGTTTTAAATATTGATTGGGGTGGGGTGGTTGCAGTAGTTGTAGTAATTGTTTCTAAAATACACCACATTTAATAATGACCAACAACGGATGACAAAATGATTGCGGTCACTTACTATATACAACAAAAACTAAGCCTTGGGAATACTTCGAAATAGTGGTTGCTATTTTAATAGTAGTAGAAGTATGTATTAATAATAGTAGTAACATTGGTAATAGTTCTTGTCAAATTGTCTATGCAATTAGTACTTCGAACCATCTACATTTTTAAACCTTCAACAAAACAATGTGTCCAGTATATATTGAACGAAGAAGTCCTCAAATTAAAATTGGAAAAGACATCATCAATCTTATTTTTCGCTCACAGACTTTTAAAACTTTTCAACGAAAAACGGAATAAAGGCAATGAGCAGCCAAATTTAAAACAGGACGATTACTCATAATCTATACATATAATAAAATTGTAACTCATTTCCGACTGTCGCATCACGTAAAAACTACTGGATGGATTTTAACAAAGTTCTGTGAGGAGCATCCTAATTTCAATATAGGATACTTTTTTTCCGCAAAAAATCTCATTTCCAGAGAAAGTGGAGAAAAAGCAGTGAAAAAACGCAATTTCCAGTTTAAAGGTACTGAAATTTTCTGTTTAAAACTGGGATATTTTAAACACTATTGCGCCATATTAACAATAATTTTTTGAATTTTTTATAAATTTTAGAATTTTATCCAGGGATGAATACCTTTATATAAAGTAAATACATTAACCATAACTGAAGCAATATTTAAGGGAAAAGTCTTACAGTTGGTGTGGAATACTTTCAAAGAAAAATCGAGCAAGATATTGTTAGGATGCCCACGACGCTGCGGGCACAGTTAGTGTTAATATAAAAGTATATAGAGAGAACGATGTGTTAGTAACCGAAATTCTTCTAAGCGTGTGCGAGAACTAATCTATGGTATGTTTGTTGCATTCAAATTTACACGCACATCAATTCAAAATGTGCAATAATTTTTATTTCACTTAACTTGAACGAACACTTCGCGTACAGTGGCACATAAAACTCTACATACCCCTGAATATGTTTCAATTCTGGAAAGCCCCAGGGATATTTATAAAAGAAATTTATATTAAACGATAACATTATAAGAATAAAAAATAAAAACGTAATAATAATTATAAATAAGAAAGCATACTTTACAAAAACAACAAAAATCGTATTTTTGGGCGCAGAAAAGTCTACATACTGCTAGGTTAGAAATGCAAATATTATTAATCATAGAAAATAAATAGTGCTACCAACTTTTGTAAGCTTTTAAGAAATTCATAGTTACTATTTTAACCTTATTTTGAATAAAAAATTAATAAAATTGACAAAATGTGAGAAAAAGGAAAAAATATGTTTGGAGTTGCGGAAGCCTATTGTTAAGTACCACGAAGGTGGAAAATCTCTTCGGGAAAGTGCTGAGTTAGTTATGTATTTCAAGGCAATTGTACAAACTATAATTAAAATCTGTAATGAAATAAAATGCTTTGAAAGTAAGGCAAGGAGTGGCCGTCCACCATAAGTAAATAATAGTATAAAACGCCAGACCTGGGGTTGATAAAACAAGTAACAAGATGTTATTTGAGTTCCCCGTATTGGTCGCAGAACCATTCTTTTTGTTTTTAATACCATCTTACGTCTTGAGTACTTCAGAGTGGAAGGTCTCTTTGATTGCTATCATTCCTAAACCAGAAAAAGACCACACAAAAGTAGAATTATACAGACCTATAAGCCTTTCATCAAACATGTCAAAGTTATTTGAGAGAATATTAATAACTAAGCTGAATCCAATTCTTAGCCGAACCATCAATTCGGCTTCAGAAAACAACATAGCACGATCCAACAGACCTTTGAAGAAAAAATACTGTTCTGCGCTTTTTATCGACGTTTCTCAAGCATTCGATAAGGTTTGGCACGAAGGCCTAATATTTATGTTAAACTGAACTTGCCCGAAAACGTTTATAAGCTCTTAAAAAATTATTTAAAGAATCGAAAGTTTTTACTAAAAGAAGGTGATTTTTTAAGCTCGCCACAGCTAATTGAAGCTGGAGTTCCCCAAAGTAGTATTTTGTGACCAATTTTATATTTACTGCACACATCAGATATCCCACTTAGCACCTGAGTCTACACATCAACATTTGCTGATGACAGCTTTTATAAGTATTCATGAAAGCTCCCAAGTAGCATCAAAACATTTACAAGACCACATAATCAATTTGGAAAAATGGTTGTAAAAATGAAGAATAAAGGTGAATGAACAAAAATGTACTCACATAACTTTCATACTGCGTAGGGACTCATGCCCTCCTATTTGCATAAATAACCAAATGATACCGCAGCCTACCGTCGCGTTACTTGAAAAAACCACAAGTTAACACAAATGAAATTAAAAGCAGTACAACTAAATTGGCTTATTGGCAGAAACTCCACCCTGAGCTTAGATTGTAAACTTCTACCGTACAAGTCGATCCTCAAACCAATTTGGTGTTATGGCATTCAATTATGGGGCACTGCCTCAGCTAGCAATGTAGAAAAAATTCAAAGGCGCCAAAATGAGATTCTACGGATGATAACAGTTGCTCCCCGGTATATAAAAAAACTCGAACATCCACAAAGACCTAAACATGGCATCAGCCAAAGCAAAAATAGCGAAATATGCAGTAATGTATCTATCTAAAGAAGCTTGAATCTCATCCAAACCCCTTGGCGCATAACATTCTAAATGAAGCTGGTTACATTCGACACAAAAGAAGAGATACTGCTTTTCTTGGCCGTACATTAGAGGGATGACCCGCAAATGATTGCAAAATCCGTGAAACAAACATTATTTTTGTCTAGCACTGGCTGGACTTAAAAAGTACATTTTTATTTTAGACTTAAGATATAAGTAATTCTTGTTAGTTCAAAAATATTGAAGATACAATAAATAATAAATGAACTAAAAAAATAAAATAAAACGCCAGATTCATGGGGAGATAAAACAGATTCGAAGAAACACAGCAGTGGAAATGTAAATTCACCCAAAAACTATAAAAAGTATAGTTACTTAGAAATTATGGATCTCATACTCGTATACCCAGGAAGAAGCCATACATCAGCGATATTAATAAAAAACGCATAGTATTTGCAAAAGCCCACGTTAACATATAACACCATTTCTGGGCTAAAGTTATGTTTAGCGACGTCAGTAAATTCAATTCTAATAGGAGACAGAGAGTTTGGCTTAAAAAAATGATGAACTATTGCCTATATAAATTACTTCCAGTTGCAAAAGTTGTGGGTTGCATATTAGCTGCTGGTGTGGGTACTTAAAATTTACAAACAGTAATTATAACTTAGTTCGCTTTATAAACAAGTCTAAAAAATGTAACTAAAAATTAATGGGTGTTCCGATAGTGCTGTGATTTGCATGTATAAGGCCTAAGTTTTGAACCATAGTAGGAAGATTCTTGAAATTTTCACAAAAGGTGTATAACTCTGGCCACTATAACAACAAATACTAAAACTTATAGGGTGTTCCAAAAGTTACGTGTTATTTACCTTTTTTGTCTTTATTTCTTGAGCTATAGTAGGCAACCACTTAAAATTTGCAGACAGTTATTAACTCTATGTTCGCTTTGTGTTCGCAAGTATATAAAATTAAACCTTAAAATTTAAAGGGTGTTCCAATAGCGAGCAATTTTCTCGAATATGATTTTGATTTGATTTTAAAAATAAAGGGTGCCTTATAAGACATGAAAAAATCAACAACTTGATTTTTAAAGTCGTACTAAACATAGTACGGAAACCTACCTGTGCGAGACTAACTCGAACTTGACTGATTTATTTATTGCTTCTAGTAAATCCGTATGCTAATTGTCAATATTGCCATAAATTGCCTTTGATATTTTAGTCGTCTTGTTTTTAGTGTACAAACAAAAATTAAAATATTACAAATTAATAAAATAACTTGAAGAACAATAAAATTTACATATTTAAATATACATACATACATAACGCACATGATCAACAAGAGGGTATTAACTTGAAATTTTTAAATTTTCACTTTTTGCAAGAAATTAACCAACAACATCAATATCCATCTACTGTAAAAAATTCAACGTATTCTGATTACTCTTTCATCTCGAAACCCACATCTGAGACCATTTTCGTGATAGTGTATTGAGTACCTTTATATCAACAAAGAGGTATTATTTTTATTTGGCAATAATTGTAAAAAATTTAAAAGAAAAAACAATGTAAATTTAATATAAATATATTAAATGGAATTTGCTTACCATAATATGTTCGGATTTTTATATTATCTTAAAATGTAATCACAAACACTTTTTTTACCTCTACTGAAAATTTAAAAATTTTGAGTTAATACCCTCCTGTTGATAAAGTGCGATATGTAATTTGTTGTTATTTTGAAGGAATAAAATGGAATTTTTTATTTATTCCTTATCTTTTTGTTTTATTTAACTTATTTTATTCAAATTGAAAAATATTTTACGGGTTTAAAACAGATGCTCGTATTTTTTTGCGGATAAAATATTTATATGAGTACCGTATATCAAAATATGATATTTGACCTCCTTTTTTCCGCATGTTTAACCTAGGGTTTACACATGGCAAGGGCAAGTTCGGAAAACACAATACACTCGCAGTCTTTTACTAACACACTCACATTTTTCGAAATTGTAGCTAATTAGCCAAGGTATATTTATTTTACTAGATAGTGCCGTCCCTACAACAAATACAATATTACAAGAACAACATGGCATTTTGTTCGAAATGTCAAAAAACATAGAAGAAAATTGAAAAGACGAGTATGTGTTTTATTGCTTTCTCACTTCTACACTATAAAATTTCTGAACACGTACAATTTTTGACATGTCGAACTACTAAATCAGCTGGGCGGACGACACTACATAGTAAGATAAATATACCTTGTAATTAGCAAACAAAATTTCCTTTTACTGATTTTTGACAATGCTTTAAATATCAAAAAGATAAACAGAGTTGCCAGAAAGGTTTTATTTATAAACAGATTTAACTGGATAAAAAATTAAGTGTTAACTTATTTTATGCGTATTTAAAAATAATAGTAACATTTTTCTTTAAATATTCACTAAACAGAGAGTTGGTGTTATTTTAGAACTTTGATTTCATAAGAAACAATTAATATTTATTGTCTACTGTTTTCCTACAAATGTTGGTAACTTTGATTTCAAAATAAAAAAGCAAACAGTTGAGTAGCAAAAAATTTTAAAACTTTTCTCTTCAACTACATTTTTAAAATAAAATTTTATTTTCATGTATAAACATGCATGTAACTTGGAAGATTTTCGTATACTTCAACGCCATTTTGGTAAATAATACTTATACAAAACTTATATGCAATTACTTGCATGTGTAAAGGCAGCGTAACATAACCACAGGTTTAACCAAATTTGAGATAGTTGATTCAAATACTAGATGTATGTTGTATTTTATTAATATTATAGATAAATAGTCAACATCGTCACAACATTGTTAAAGCTGTGTTTACATTATGAGTACAAGTCATATGGAATGTTGGATTTTCAATATGTAAAACTATACAAATAGTGTGAATAAGTATGTGTAATAACATGTGTTTATTTTTTATTTAGAGCACGATCTCTTTAAGATATATTTAGACTACGTCTACAAGTCATACCGAATGTCAAAATTGCTATACATATAAAATAAACAATAAAAGTAGAAGTATATTCGAATGAAAAAAAAAAACATTCTCGGTTTGTGATGTCAAGTAATCTACCATCCGCCCTTCTCGTTATGCCCAAAAACGATACAGCTCTTGACCACCATATACCAAAGGCATATACTGAATTTAATTTTGATGTAATATAGTAGACCTGTAGAGCTATCACAAAAAGTGACATACTCACTAAACGTGAGCGCAAGATGTTAAAAAGTGTGCAGTATTGCATGTTTTTGAAACGCAAATATTGATTGTATGTGTAGTCGAATATTACTAAACAGTAAAAACAGAGAACAAGAGAGCAAACAGTGCAAAAATCAGTGCACCTGATTTGACCGGACAGTTTTATCAAGTGCAATAAATATGCTGAGCATTTTATATTGTTCACTAGTTCATTTCACTTAAATTTTCTTGAGAGTAAAATCTCTGATTTTTGAGAGAAAAAATTAAAATTAGATTTTTTTATTCATCAATAAAAGTTAAAAAAATTCAAGCTACTACAGTTTTCTATTTTCTACCACTCAACGCGTAAATTAATATAAAATAACTAAAATACAAAGTACAAAGTACAAACCCTTGCTTTTAACATCATACATTTACATACATGTTGTCTGCTATAACAGTATTTCATATCAAGAGACACTATTGAAACAAAATATTCACTACTGAAATTTAATTTCGAACAACAACAAATATTGCATTGGTTGGAAGAAGAGCAAATGCTATTGTGTTTTTATTTAAGAGCACAACAATATTTGTATACACATGAAATCAAGTGCAAGAAAAAAGAGACCAATTCATTATTGAACATTATGAAGTTAGGCTAAGAAAACGTTTTATGCTCACGTTTAATACTCACGCACCACCTACCCACAGACGTCATCGCGAAAATAGTCGAATTGGACTCAGGAGACCTGAAAACGTAAAGATCCTCTGAAATTCTAACATCTATTTATTTCATGATTACTTTACTTTGCCTATACTACGTATGGTATTGATATTAACATCAACAAAATTATTCTTTTAAATGTTGCAGATGTGGTTCAAATGATAATAATTATTGTATTATAATTATAATTATTTTTTATTTTTGATATTTCTCTTCAATAAATTGTTTTCTGTACTGTTGTACAAACATCACTAGTTGACATCACTATCGGGCCTTGAAAAAAATGCAAACTTGCCTAATAACTTATTAAAACAATTCCCAATAAAGTTATTATTATTTTTATTATAAAGTTTAATAAATTTTAAAAAAATAATCCATCTCATTTATAGTTTTTCCTCAGAACCACTCTTTGAAGACTAGCCCTTTTAAGTATTTTATTTTTGATTTTAACAACAGGGGGTTATGTCATATATATGTACGTAACATGTGTTCGTGTGAACATGATAATTATAAACCGTGTGTTAAACACTGATTTTGTCATACACATATCACATCCATATGACTTGCACACATAATGTAAAAACAGCTTAAAGTAGTTTTACACGACGTGTATTTGTCATATGACTTGTCACTTTTCCATGTGTAAATTCTATACACGTCGTGTGAACCCTTACAAACATTGTACTTTCCATGTGTACAATACATATGATATTTTTCATTTAGAACGTCTTCTATTTTGATGTGACAAAGCATCTGACATCCTGTAATGCCAACTTGATATTTTGTTATTTTATGCTTTTTGTGGTACCAAAAGCGCTAAAAATGTGGTAAAAGCACTAGGTTTGCATCTTTGCATCAGCTGTGGTTGCAAATAAAAAACTGTGTAGCGGCAAAATTATATATTATATACGTTTGAAAGAAAAAATTAAAACCGTATGTAAAATGGCTATTTTGACAAACACATGCAATTAAATATGGGTTATCAAGATGTCAAGTCATATGACAAATACACGTCGTGTAAAACCATTTTTAAGGAATACAAAATTAGCATTGATGTTGTGTTAAAGTGAAGACAATGTTGACGACGCCAAACAGAATATGGGTAATTTTAAAGCTTTCTAAACTAAGTTAAGCGATAAAAAAGTAAATTCCCTCATTATTAAATATAAACAAATCTAAGCCTAAGCAGTTTCTTGTTATTTTAAATAAACTACTTACTTGTCATAATGTATTAAACAATTGTTGAAGATTTGATTTTTTAGTTTTTTGCTTTTGTTCTTTTATGAGAAAACTTTTACTACAAACGTCGTGTTGTAAAGTTCACTTTTTCTCTTTTTTCTTGATTAATGTTCTGCAAAAAAGTAAACAAACATGATTGTTAATATTTTTGATCGATACATTCATGTAAAACTATTTTATAGAATTTTTTAACATGTTTTTAGAAATGTTTCATGTGTATTAAAATTCATTCATACTCGAACATTTTCAAAGATTAAATCTTGGAAAGGGTTACAGTAAACTAAAAAAAAAGTTCACGAAAACACATAACTTAATGTTCTATAGTATAGTATGTTGAAGTTTTTACCATTTACGGTAAGTTGTTAAGAAAAAACAAGTGTTTGTTTTCAGTTTTTAAGGTCGTGAGCAACAACAAAACAAACAGCCATAAAATTAAAAACAATGCACTTATAATGCTGCATTATAAAATCATAAAAAGATGCACCTTTATCGAAAACAAAAACCAAAAACCAAAAAACTAAAAACAAACGAACCAAATGACAACAAACTTATAAATGGAGAAGAATTTAGTTCAATGTCAGCCAGCATGTGAATTAATATTGTAAATTACAAAAAAAAAATATATGTATATATAATAATAAACAACGAAATTCTTTAGAATACAAATGTAACGTGTGTGAAGTCGTAGTAACATGAATTTAAAAATTGATTTTTGTTATTGTGAAAGAAATATTGTAAGTAATGAAGGGTAATCGATATTAGAAAACAATAAATCAGATTTTTCATGTTTGCTAATAAATTTGAAAAACTTTTACTGGTTTTTCTAACCGACTTATAGCCTCTTAGGAGTAAAATGTTTGCCACATAAACAAAAATTTCGCCTATACTGACATATTGGCAAACCTAAAGTATCGCCGATATATCGGTATCGAATGCTTTCCTGATTTTAACCTGTTCTCCATTGATTTATTTAAAAAAATAAAGTCAAAACCATTAATCGAAATTGGTCAACAAGCCTGTTAATTATTAATTAGATGCAACCGTTGAACAACACAACCTACAAAGAGCTGGAAACTAAAAATTCGATTCGCTTGAGTGTTAACGATTGCTGTAATAGTTAACTATGCTTTAATTTTTTAACTCTGCTTCAGATTTGATTTCAAAAGGATTAAAGAATTTACATCATCATTAAAGCATTGCTTTTAAAATGACTTTTCTAATTTTTGTATAGGAGTAGTACACTGAGTTTGAAATAATCGTGGAATATCAAGCATTGTAGACATCATTATTTTCCAAACCATAAACGATTTGATCCAGTACTCAGTCATGACTAAGGGGAATCAATATTCGTATTAGAAAAAAATAGATCGGAATTATCATATTTACTAATAATTTTCAAAGACTCATTAACTAGCGAAACTTTTAGTGGTTTTTTTAACTGACTTTATAACCTCTTAGGAGTAACAATAAAAATTCCGCCTATACTGATGTATCGCCATTGCTTTATTCAAAAGAAATAAAGTAATAAGGAGTATTTAAAGTATTATCGTGGGTGTAACGAAATTGTCAACTCTGCAGTCCGATAGATTAATCGAATAAAACTTAAATAGGTATTCGATTAATCGATTAGTTTTTTTTTTGTTGTTTTGAAAATTCGTTTATTTTGCGATTAATGACCCAAAAAGTAACTCTAGTCTACAATACTATTAATAAAACTGAAAGGTGTAAACTCTTCAGATTTTAGAATAATTGGAAAGTCAGATACATGTCTGGACATAATTTGTAGTAATTCTATATAATAGACACAAAATTGTTACCCATTTTTTTTAAGTTAGACCAAAAAAATTATTGTATGACTTTTCAAAAAAGAAAAATTTTTAACAGCTTGATTATTATCTTAAGTAACAAACATGCTAAATAAGTAATTAAAAATGCTAAACAAAATACTGCCAAAAAAAACTGTCAAATGAAAAATTGGCGCCTAAATTAAAAAAGAACTCGCAAAAAGAAGCATGTAATTTGAAGTTTTTATATGTCACTAATATAGTCATATTAGCTTAATGACAAAAATTTTAAAAAATCCAGAAAAAAAAACTTTTTGAAAAAAAATATCTTTTATTTCCTTAGAAACATATATTTTTGTTATGTTTTCTATTAAAATACATGTGCCAAATTTCATGATGGTATTCCAATGGGATAATATTTTAAAAACAAAGTTACGAAAGTAGTAGCTACTAAACAGGTAATATGCATGTGAAACACGATTTCATTTCAAAACAACAAATGTTTTTCTCAAAAACAAAGAATTCTTTGGAAGAAAACGAAGCTGTGGTAACATGTGATTTTGCGAAAACTATTCGTTTGTACTACAAGATGAGGCTCAAGGGTTCCATTGGAACAATTCTATTGCTACCGTCCTCTTTTTTGTAGTATATTTTAAGGAAAGAAATAAGGACACTGGAAAACTTGAGTTAGCTTATTTAAACTCTGTATTTATATCAGATTGCCTAACACACAACACAGCCCTAGTGCATGTGCTTCAGAAACAATTAATCCAGTGGTTAAGAAATCCAGAACAAATTTGAAGAAGCTGTACTATTTTTCAGACGGTTCAGCAGCACAGTATAAAAACCGTAAAAATTTTCTGAACCTATACCTCCACAAGGAGGATTTCGATGGAGTGGAGGCTGAGTGGCACTTTTATGCTACTTCCCATGGAAAGGGAGTTTGTAATGGAGTGGGAGGCACTGTAGAGAGCCTTGCCGCCAAGGCCAGCCTTCAAAATCCCCTGGACAACCAAATTTTAACGCCCTTCCAGCTCTTTCAGTGCGGTGAAAGAACTTACCAGCAATCAATTTTTTCTATACAACTAATGAAGAGTACACCAATGAAGAAAGGTCTTTAAAAGCAAGGTTTGAAGAAGCTAGATAAAAGTAGAATAACAAAGATTTATTATTTTTCTGATGATTCAGAAATACACAAAATAAACAGTGTAAAATAAAATAAAAGTGTAAATATAAATTTAGAAAAAAATTATTTCAGAGGGACACCATTAAAATACCATCATGAAACTTTGTGAACAAATTGTTGAGAAGGTAATGTACACAATATGTTTTTTTTTTCAAAAAATTAAAAGTTCCGATTTTTGTTAAATTTGAAATTAAAATTTTGATTTTAAATTTGATGAAAAAAAATTATTATTGACCCAAACTTTTTATGATTGAATCTAAAAGAGCATGAAAAATTACACCATTTCCAGCTTTCTATCTTTAATAGCAGAGACACAATCGCAGTTTAAAAATGTCATGTACCGTAATTTTATGCGTATTTTTTTTAAGTTTACATAGCTATAATTTCCAAGACGGATTTCAAAAAAATTTCGTATTATTTTTAGTTTCTGTAAATTTGATCAAATTCTGAGATAGTAAGGTAAAATCACTCCGTTGATTTGACATGGAATTACCCTATACTCAAGACGAATTTATATCAGGTGGTGTTGATAGCCCAGCTTAATTTTGTTTGTTTACGTTTTTTGGAGGCAGGTTTTGTCAAAATTTGTTTATTTAGAAACAATATTGAAAACAAAAACAAAATTGAAACGAAAAAAAAATTATTTAAAAAAGGCGTTACATATGAATGTATGTTGATTTTATATTTTAAACACAATAACACAATAACACATACAAAAATTTTTACCACATTTGAACAATTTAATTTTATTTTAATTGCTTTTTTATTTTTTTAGTTCTATTTCTATTTTTTCTTCGTTTTTACTTTACCATACGTAGTATAAGGTAAAGTATTGTAGTCATGAAAAAAATCGAGGTCGCGATTTTGACGGATTTATAAGTTTAGAGGTGTCCTGAATCCATTTTGACTATTTTCGCGATGATGTCTGTGGGTGGGTGGGTGTGTAGCCACTATTTTTGTGGAGTTTGTACAGGTCATACTGTTTGACATATCAAAACGAAATTTAGTATGTGCCTTTGGTAAGTGGAGATGAAGAGCTGTATAGTTTTAGGACATAATCGGGGTAGTTTTCTTACCCCCAAATTTTGTGAACGCTCTACAGGTCATAAGTTATGACAGATTAAAACGAAATTTAGTATGTAGCTTTGGCTTATGGAGATGAAGAGCTGTATAAATTTTGGCCATAATCGGGAAGGGGCAAGGGGTAGTTTACCTAACACCCCAAATCGAAAATAATTTTGTTTTTTGCGATTTGAATATGCTTTGAACTTATATTGGTAAGTTGATTGTAGGCCACTCCAGTTTTATTCTTTTAGAAAAAATAAACAAAACATATTAGGTTTGTTCTTTAAGTAAAAATAGTTAATAAATGTATTTTTTGTTGTTTTTTAATCATGCAGTCAGCAGCTCTAGAAACATTGTAGATCGTTTTAACATCTTTCAGGGATCTTTACTCATAAGATTAACAAGTCTTTAAATTATTATTGTGTAAAAAATATGTAATTCAATGCAATTTTGTTCATAAATGTTGGAAGTTTCTGCTTAGAAAGTAAGCGAACACAGCTATTTTTTTACATTTTGCTTTGATATTAATTAAGGCGAATTAATTTATTTTAACATAGGCAGCCGACCAAACAAAAACAAAATATATGTTGTTTTTCATTGTTGTACTTGTCGTCTCGCTTTCACCTGATAAATAGATTCGCCTTGAGTACAACAATAAAAAATACAACAGGAAATTTGTTTTACCAAGGCGAATCTATTTTAGCAGGTGGCAGCACGGCGAATTTAATTATTTTTCGCTTTACTTTTTTTGTGCATGGCAGCTTCCAAAAATTCGTTTATTTTTTTAAATTTGAAAAAAAGAAATAAAATTGTAGTTATTAAAAAAAATTCAATATTAAAAAAAAAATACAAAATTCTACTAGAAAAGGTAAGGAAGAAGTGGTTTTAATTGTTGGATGTGATATTTTAACTAGTGCTTTTGGCGTCTGTCGTACATGTAACCAACAACAAAATGCATGTGAGTGTTTTTTGGTGTTGTATTTGTTGTCGCGGCGGTGCCACCTTATATAAATTCGCCTTGGTTTTTACAAAATCTATGCCACATGTCAAAAACATTTATAAAAATAAAACAAAAATAATAAAAAATTTTCGGGCTTAAATAAAAAAATATTAAATTGCAGTTAAGTGGATTAGAAATGTATGTATGTGTTACAGACTTTTTCACAGGACTGTAAGATTTGATAATCGTTTGAAATAATTTATAAAATAGTATTTTTCCATGCGATTAGAGTTACAAAATTTTTTTTGTATGATAGTGTGGCATCTACAACGCCATTTTGAGACGATTTTTCGGAAATGACAGAATTCTGTCAGATTTTTTGTGATTGAATCGTACGATTGGGTGGATGGTGAATCCTGGCCTTATAAACACATACCAAGAAAACTCTTTTAAATCCTAAAATTACGCCCATCTGTCTCTACTTGCGCCATCACAAATAAAGCACCACTTCCCTCAAGAAATGATTTATGGCAAACAGTTCACCAACAAAATATTTTGGAATTTTGCTGTTGGATTTTACAAAAAGGTATGATTTTTTACACTTGAACTTTTGCAATACCATTTGGATCAAACACTGAAGTCCGCTTATGTATATTGTTGTAGCACAAAAACAAATTGGGAATAAGGCGAATATAATTGTAACACTCAAGAAAAACATATGATGTCGAATTCGCCATTGAGTTTACCTGGTATGAATTTACCTTGAAACAAGATATATTTATTTAACTAGTTAGTAGTTAATGTCGTCCGCCAAACTGATTTACCCGGAGTCCACACCTGATGAATTTATATCATGATGAAGGTCAAAGTTCATATAACAAAAACAACACTTGTTTTTTATGAAGTTTGATGTCCATCCACTTGTTTTTTTATGAAGTTTGATGTCTATCGGTTATTAAAAACATTATTTTTAATACTGGGTTTTTTTATATGAAGTTTGACATTCATAATGATATAAATTCATCAGGTGTGGGCTCGCTGTTAAAAGCCTGTTTACATTGCGTGTACAAAACATATGGAATGTCAGATTTTCCATATGTAAAACAATACACATAGTGTAAACCTTTTGAAATATAACATATGTTATTTATCTATGTGCAATAACATGTATAAAACTATATGACAACAGTTTTTAGTGATGTTCACTTTTATTTTCAAAAATTCCGCTCATAAATTTTTATCCTGAATTTAAGAGGTTTAAAATTGACGAATATATTTATTCTAACTTTTGTTAGTAATTTATTATATTAACAATAAAGTTACGTAATCTAATATAGATACATATATTATATATCTACTTGCAAGTTTGATTATTTCTACATCAATCACGGCTAAATCGAATTTAATGATACTTAAAACATAGACAGATCTTTACTTTTGGTTGGTCCAATGGGATATGTCTGTTTTCAAAACTAGAGCCAGGAGGGTATAAGGGACATTTTTATACGAATGACTCAATTTTAATAGAAGTTGAGAATACAGTTACATATTATGTATTATGATAAAAGGCTTATCTATTTTACCGGTACTAAGAAAGACCAAATTAAATTAAAAAACAAACTTGTATATACCCTTTCCACCTGTGGTGCAGGGTATAGAAAATATACTTTACTATAGTGCATTACAACCAATTCTGTTTTTACACGGTCATTTTTTACATGGTTTTGATTTAACACCATTTAAAAAAAAAAAAAAAAATATTTTTTTCACACGATTTTTTTTCCATTTAGCACGATTTAAAATTTTTTGAGCTTAGATTTTATTAGTAAAATTTAAGTTTTGCGAAATATTTTCATATCAAAAATTTAGAGGAATTCCCTTTTTGTGCATACAAGCATTTTTACTTGTTAAAGCAATTGAAATGTGTTAATATTTTGTGAACTATCAATGCATCTCTAAAAGAAGACGTCGAAAACTACAAATAAAAAAACTACAACGTAAAGCCATTCCTTTAGAAAACAAAATTGAAATTTTAGTCGCATTAGAAATGGAGAAGGTTTAACATTTCTTGGTAAAATGTTCGGTTTAAATGAAGTCACAGGCAATCGTTAATTTCTGGAACGAATCTATCTGTTAAGTCTTCATCACACACATCATACACTAAAGATGCAAACAAACGGTGCAAATACACATTATATGTACATACGTGCATATACATACTTATGTGTAAAAATAAACATAATTTCTTGATCTTAAAAAAGTTCTCGTTTTTCACTAATTTTAATAGGTTTTAGAGAGAAGGAACGAATCACCTATTTTTGTACATATATGATCAATGTCTTTTTTACACGGTTTTTTTTAACGGATTTTTCTAGGTGTACTTTTTAAGACTGTAAGCAAACTGTAATATTACCTAATTAACAACTTTGGATTGTAGGACAAAAGAAAATGTTATTGAGGTATTGTGGCTGTCGAAACTGCTGCAAATAAGTTAATTGAGCCGTTGCTTTTGAAAATGAGAGAACTCCATTTTGTGAAAAAAATTAATAAAACCTAAATCTTTTTACAAATTAACATACTTTTATGTTTTTAATATATATTAAATAATATATTAAAAAGCATTATCAGAATTTAGGAATCATATTGCAACTATGGTGAAAAATCTTCGCTATGTAACCTAAGAAATATAAGTATTGTAATTTCTTTCTTTTCCACTTTTTACTTTAAAATTAAATA
The DNA here is from genome assembly GCA_949628195.1 of Phasia obesa. NCBI lineage: Eukaryota > Metazoa > Arthropoda > Insecta > Diptera > Tachinidae > Phasia > Phasia obesa. The sequence goes on along the minus strand of OX451219.1, from coordinate 80,666,840 downwards.
TAATTTTAATTTTCTTTGTTTTGCGTTGTCGTTTTATAGCCCGTTCAGGCTGCCACGAAATTAAGTAATTTCGAGCTGAAATTACGAACCAAATCTAAAGTGTTCATACTGGGCTTTTTGACATTTGAGTTAATTTCGCAAACAGCTGATCACGCTTAGCTGCATTTGTATAATTTATTTTTTTTGCAAAAAGCTTTCGCACAACACTTTCGCATTGATTTAAAATATACACGAATATTAAAAACAACACTACAACAAAATTAATGCACAATTATGTACATTTCCATTATTTCATTTGGCTTTTAAATTTTTTTTTTTCAAACAAAACGTACTTTCTAGGTTGTAAATATGGTCATGGTTGCAAAAAAAATTAGCTTTTTCTACAAAACCAGCGTTGTTTATCGTAATTTCAAGTTAATTTCGATGAAATTAAGTAGAATGAGTTAATTTGGGCAATGGTAAAATGTATGCGAAATTACGTAATTTCAAATTGATTTCGGCCGAAATCACAAAATGACTTAATTTCGTGGCAGCCTGAACGGGCTATTAAGTCAGCTGGCATAGTGCGTACCGTGTAAAATAAACGCTTACGTTATTTTTTGTAATGGAACAAATATTTCAGTGATTCAAATTTAATAAAAATTATTATTACATTTAATTTTTTTTTTTTAATTCTCAATTTCCTCATTTCTTAACTGATATAAAGAATTTCAACACTTATCTTCATTTTTACACATTTTTGACGTTTCATTTGCTATTTTGAATCTTTTTCTTATACCTTTCGACTTCTTTAAATGAGGGATTTAACTTGCTAATAACTCATATTAGACCATTTGCTTGAGCGAATGTCATTTATAGTGGTCAGCTGTTGTGCATTTTTTTCGGATATTTTGAAGTATGTACATTTATACATATGTAGATAAAATAAAATTTTCGTTGCTAATTTCTAAAATTGTAGAAAATCTTACATTTAAAGATTCACTGAATAAATCTAATTTAAAGGATTCTTCAGTGAATTTTATGCTTTTTTCTACCGACCCACACGAATTTGTTGAAGAAATGAATTCTAATAAAGCAAATTACGCATAAATCTAATTAGCGAAGTATCTAAAAAATAATAAATCAGTCAAGGGCGAGGTTGTCTCACACATGTAGGGTTCCGTACTATGTTATTAGGCCTTTCAGCTTGTTAATTTTGTCATGTCTTATGGGGCACCCTTTATTTTTAAAATCAAAGTCATATTCGCGATTATTGCATCGCTATTGGAACACCCTTTAAATTTTAGGAATTGTAGTTAGAACGGCCATGGTAATACACTTTCTATTAAAATATCAGTCCTACCTATTGCGGTTCAAAAATAAGGTAATATACGTGAAAAACATGTCACTGATGGATCACCCTTTAGTAATTAGCAATTGTTACAGAGGCCGAAGTACAACATCCACTTTAAATAATTCAAGAGTTTACGGTTAAAAAAATAACGATATTTAAGTAAAAATCATGTCTATTTTGGAACACCCTTGAATTTTTTTATTTATTGTTATAACGTTCGTTGAAATTCCATTTCTATGAATATATTAAGAGTTTACCTATTACGATTAAAAAAATAAGTCACTATACGTGAAAAACATGTCATTGTCTGAACACCCTTTAATTTTTAGTAATTGTCATATCGGCCGTGGCAACATATCTCCTGTACAAAATTTTAAGAATCTACCTATTACGGTTCAAGAAATAAGTCGTTATACATGAGAATCACGTCACTGTCGGAACACCCTTTAATTTTTATGATTTGTTATAGTTTCCATAGTAATAAACCTCCTGTAAAAACTTCAAGAGTCTACTTATTATCGTTCAAAACTTAGGCCATATACACGCAAAGCGCGTCACTCTCGGAACACCCTTTAATTTTAGGGTTTAATGTTATATACTTGTTTAGAAAGCGAACATAGTTTTAATTACTGTCTGCAAATTTTAAGTGGTTGCCTCCTATAGCTCAAGAAACAAAGACATAAAGACAAATAACACCTCACTTTTGGAATACCCTATAATTTTTACTATTTGTTATAGTTAGTTTTTATAAAACCATTCAAAAGCAAATATTTTTATAAAATAAAATGGAGTTCTCTCATTTTGAAAAGCAACGGCCAAATTATTTTAAAGAAATTTAATTCTTTTCTATTGACATAAGAATTAGGATAACAAATATTTTATTCATAATAAAAAAAGAGTGAAAATAAATTGACATTAATAATAGCAGGTTTCTAATAAAATGAAATGGCGGCAAAAATATGCAAAATTGCATAATAACTTATTACAGCAAGCATAAAGCTATTATTATTTTTATTATATAGTCTAATAATTAAAAAAAAATAAGCCATCTAAACCTCACTTTGAAGACCAGCTGTTTTATATATTTGATTTTTGTTTTCAATAACAGCAGATTATGTCATATATACGTAACATATGTACGTTAGAACACAAAAATTATAAACCATATGTAAAACACTTATTTTGACATACAAATGAAATTCCATATGGATAGCAATTTTGACAGTACATATGACTTTTTCACTCAATGGAAACACACATTAAAGTGGTTTTACACGGCGTGTATTTGTCATATGACTTGTCAGTTTTATAAGAGGCCGTCTTCACTAGTCATCAAATTAAACGAAACATAAATATGACGCCGGCAAAGCAACGGAATATTTTGTGCCTGTTGTTATAGGTGACGAATGCGTGTTTATGTCATTTTCTGCTTAAACATAATTTTCTGTTTTCCAACAACGTTGTTTGAATGCTTATTGAGCAAATAGTAGGAGTATCATTGCGCAACAGATGGCGATGTTCGAAAATACTACTGTCAACTTAAAATACAACAACGTCATTGTCATGTTATAAAAGAGTTATTATAACAAATGTTTCAACAACTATGTTAAGAGTTGGAAATTACATTAACATGGGCGGTCTAAACCCCCGTCTTCATCTGCTATCAACATGTCTTAATAAAAGTCATTATTCATATAAAAAAACCCAGTATTAAAAATGTTTTTTTTAATATGTAGTTTGACTTTTGTTAACACATGTTAATGTCTAATGGAGACGGGGTGTAAGTTAATGATTTTGCTACCACAAAAATCTTAAAATAACAAAATATCAAGTTGGCATTACAGGATGTCAGATGTTTTGTTACATCCACGGAGAATATATTTTAGTTAATTATTTTTTGCTTTACTTTTTTGTGTATAGCAGCTGTCAAAAATTCGTTTATTTTTTTTTTAATTTGAAATAAATAAAATTGTATTTATTTAAAAAAATGTTTTAGTATTAAAAAAATACTATAAAATAGCAGAGATGTACCATACTTTACGTAGATCTTTAGGGTTCTGTGGCTCCGTATTTAAATTTAAAACTAAATTTTTTCATTTTACATTTTTTTGCTTAAAATTTATTTTTAATTTTTATGATGTTGATGTAAAATAAATTTGTTACCACTTTATGTTATAAAAAGGTAATTGAACTTGGATATTTACACAGAAAAAGAGAATATAAAATAAAAATGTAGTTAATAAGAAAAAATACAACACTGGACCTAATTTTGCCGGATCATGCGTACAAATTGTGGGCTTACCAATAATGTAAAAAAACAAATGGAATACAGACAATAATGACAAGAACAAATGCTGCTAAAAATTTGCGTAAAAACTACTTTTAACTTAAATAGCAACAAATAATATTAAATACAATTGTACCAACAGTTCAGGATTATGGATGGCAAAGAAATCAGAAACCCGGGAATTATTACACACATTGCTTAAAACAAAAAAGAACATAGACATCAAAACCAGTAGAGCATAAAGAATACCGTTCTATCGCTGTCTGATAACAAAACCAAAGAATTTGAAATTGTTTTTCTTAATCAGAAATATGGGAAAACTGGGGGAGAACCTGTACTTTTGCATGGAAATAAATTAATTTCTAATTAAAACAATTTCATTTTACACATCTCGACAATTTTTTTTGCTCCATACGATTAATAAGTACATAATACGCTTTTTTGTACATACCTTATGATGTCTATCGGTTATTTTCTTTTATAAAGCTTATTTACTTCTTTTTATTTAAACTTGATAAATATTGTTGACACTAAACAATGTAGTTTATTTTAATAAGTTGTTTATATAATTTTATTTTTTTAATTGTCACTTATTCGCATAAAACTTATAGACTTTTTATGCGGCTTCCACAAACAAGCAAAGACGGCGGAAAAAACAACTAGTTAAAATGCGCGAGCAAATTTAATAAAATTGCAAATGGCGACAAGCAAACGAAGCGAATGCTTTTATATACAACTCTTTTTCTACTACTTCGTCATGCAACACTATAAATATTTTTAGTTGGCAACACAGTCCTCCGCGCTGTAAATTTTAAAAACAAACATTTCGTAAAAGGAACCCAATAGATTGGATTTTTCTATAAGAATGGCCAAGTTACAAGATATATGCAAAGAAAATGTTGAAGCAAATATTGAAAAATACAAAAGTTTTGTAAATGAGGCGTACCAAGAATATGAAAGACTTTATAAACAAATGTGGTCGAAATTAAACGCTAGACATTTGGAACCATTCGCTGATGTCTTACTGAAGCACGAAAATGTTGTTTTAAAAGGACAGGATGAGTTAGTTGAGACTATACGTCATAAATTAGAAGATGGAATGCAAAAAGCCTTCAATAACTTGTGGAATTCAGAAGGGTTTTCTGATGCTCTTATTGCACTCGAAATGTGCAAAGAAAAGTTCAAGCCGTATGAAGGTCATAATTGGTAAATGTTATTTAAAGATTTTGTTATTTATTTAGACATTATAGTGATAAAAAGCCTCCGTAGGTTATATCTCTCCTTTATTGCAAAGTAGTCATATCTCGAAAAATCAAAAATTTGAAGTTACTTAGCAAACTAACTCCTTGATATATTTTTTATATGTAAAAAAAAATTTGCCTTATATCGCAATCTGAAAACTAGGTTTGTTTAAATATATATTACGCAATGGGATAGCAGTTTTTACACTTTTAAATCTTAAAGTGCGTTTTACTAAGTTTAATTTTTTCGAGATATGACTACGTTGCAATAAAGCAGCGATATAATCTATGATATTGCCAAGAAATATTTCCTGAATATTGTAAAAGTATAACTGAAGACATTAACAATTTAAGTGATTATATATAAAAAATATAAAAGTAAGTGGATTGCAAATGCGGTTTTTAAATATATTTATGTATTTACATATTTACAACACATGTAAATGGTTTCGGGTATCGAGGTAAATAACTACAAAGCCTGATTACGCCCACATGATAAATAGTAGGACCGTTCATATACTGATGTGGTAGTATAATTCTGGATGTGTATATCTACATGTATGTATTCAGGACAAATTTATTTAAAAATGCTTTTTGAACAATCATAGGGCCAAATATAGTTAACATACTTTATAAATAAAACTAGTATTATATATTTTATTTATATAAAATAGAACAAGATTAATCTTAAATTTATTTTAAATCTTAAACTTATATCTACAATCAAATCAAGAAAACATTATTTAAAGCTATTATATTACATATTATTAAGGTATGCATATTCAAAGTGCTTACGTTGAACAACCTTTAACGAAAATGATTTAAGGTTACGTGGTAAAGAACTCGAAGTTCTGGTTACTCGCACCAGATCGTTCATATATCAATGTTTTCATACGACGAAAAATTAATATTGGTTTTCTTAATGAACGAAAAAAAAGAAACATTTATATAATCTATGACAACTTTATAGAAGAATATCAATAAATTCGTTGCTATTTCCTAATAATTATTACTAAAAGAATATTTATTTAATTATATCCTAAAAAGTCAACTGCATAATATGATACATGATATTGAAGTTTAAAATTGATAGATATAACAAAAAGTCCTATCGAAATAGTGATAGGTAGTTACACTATTTAGATATTTAAATTACCTTACTTTAAGGTCCTATGAAGACCTAATACAATGTAACATATTAAACACTAACAGAAAATGTGCAACTCATTTAAACATATTAAAGCCAAAAAAAAAAACACGTGAATGTCCAATAGACCTATTAGCCTTCTTAGTTCCATGGGTAAACTTCTAGAAAAAATTATTAAAGAAAGGCTCACAAGATTCATCGTCACAAACAATAAAAATTTCTCCTCAACAGTTTAGATTTAGACAAGAACAGAAATAACAAATTCGGTACATGCTAATTTTATTTACAATCAACTTGGATGGTCCTTTTAGACATCAAAGCAGCTTTCGACTCGGTTTCGATAACGGACTGATTTAAACATTTTCCTCCTGAAATTATATAAATTATTCAAAGTATTCTAACTGAAAGAAAGGTTATTAAATAAATTGTTTATATCTCTTTTTCTTACGAACATTAAATTGTATTAACCTAAATTTTTAAATATAATATGCAATCAGCAGTAGCTTATATCATTTTTTTCATAATACATTATTCCTCCCAACAACTGATTCTCTTTATAGTTTTGATATCCCATAGATAATTTGGGTCTCATTGATAATACTATTGTTAGAACATTTTCTACAGATAATCAAGGTAAATTTAACGTAGGACATATTAATGTTCAAAGTATAAACCCGTCTAATAGATCCATGTTAATTTGTTCGAACCTTTAGAAGGATGTTTGAACTTAGTATTGATGTATCATCAGCAAAGATTAATATTTTAAATTCAGGGTGATTTGGAATATCAGCCGGGCAAATATTATATAAAATGCGGGAAAGGCATGAACCTTGCGGGCAACCAATATATATATATATATATATATATATATATATATATATATATATATATATATATATATATATATATATATATATATATATATATATATATATATATATATATATACATATATATATATATATATATAAGTTTAGTAAGCGAAGCCGGTGTTTGTTATACCACAGAGGAGAAAATCCTTGCGCCCGGCCGAAGCCCGGCTATACAGGAAAACTTTTGTAAGCGAAGCCGGTGTTGGTGTTTAGAAAGAAAAATAATATTTCAAATTCACAAACTGATGTATTTAATAGTGTATGTATGTATTAATATAAAAAATCAAAAAAAAAAAAATATTCATTTCTTAATGGGTTAAATTTTTAGCACCATTCGATGGATATTTCCAAAAGCTTTAAAATGATACCCATATTGAACTAATATGTTCAAAAATGTAGTGCACAATCACAGTTTCATATGAAAAGTTCAGAGGCCCGGAAAATAAGGGTGACCGCCAATTTTTTTATTTTAGATTTTTATATATTTATTTACTTTATTTCATCAATATATTCCCATTTAATGGATTACTTGATAGAACAGATTTTAGAAGATAACATTATAACAGTAACATTATAAATGTAATAATAATAAAAAAGAAATACATAAAATAAATTTAAATTTATATTTTCTTATTATTTTTTAATTCTCTATCACCCTGTATTTTTTTTTTTTTTTTATTGGTGCTGCTTCACGGAACTAGACTTGTTCCAAATTGTTTAATAAATAAAGAAATTATTATTCACATACAGTAATTTAAACCTAACTGAAAAAGTATTCGGCCCTATTCCCGTTGACGTTGAAGTTTGAAACCGATATAAAAACGACAATTTGGCATTACCATTGGCGTTAACGACATTCGTCGTAAATATATCGGTATTCTCTATTTTGAAACGAAGATATAAACGACAGTAAATTATTCGTTCTCTGTCGATATAATTGTAGACAACGAAATTCAAACGACTACAAGAAAAAAAAAATAAAATAAAAAAAGTACATACATTAATTAAGTTCGAAATTTTAGTTTTTTTTTTTTAATGGAAAAACATCCCGCTTATGCTAAGGGTTTTCGAAAGGGCATAAAACCCTAAAATTTAGTGATTTTTGACGCGAAACTGCCGAGAAATTAATTAATTAATTTAAAAAAATTAGTAGAAATTAAATCCGTTTGGCCCTCCAGTTCTTAATGGAGAAGGTTGACATAAGGTAAAACTGAATTAGGAGAAAATATCCATTATAATGTTTTTTTATTAAAATATATCAAGATAAAAAGTAATCTCCGAATCCAGAGCAACAGAGGAAGGCTGTTACAAACAAGTGCGATTGGACCAATGAAGGAAGTGGTGTCAAACCAATTTGAAAAACAAATTAACCCGAAAGGAAACGTAGTGGTATTTGCTGACTATGAAGAAGTTAGATCGCTATTAATCGAGATTCGTACTTGGAATCTGGGATGGCAAAAATGTTAACGTTGTGTCGTAGTATCTTCCGATGTATATTTATATCCATTATGTCATCATCATAAATACTTGAACTTGAAAAATAAAATTCAGTACTCGCCATATTTTGTTAAAACTTACAAAGAAATAACAAACTCTTCAGAAATTTACAAAAATGTCATAAATAACAACCCAAAAAATTGCAGTGCTACCACACTTTATTAATTTTTCTTTTTGTTTTCGATAATGTTTCTTCATCGTTTCAATATATTTCAGGAATACGAATTTAGGAACGAAACGACGATAAAACGACAGCGACATAGAAACGACTGTCAAAATTAAAACGCCAACGGGAATAGGGCCGATTATTTATTTGTGATCAAATAGTTCAAGCACAATAAAAACTATATGAAATAATACATTTTAACCGTTTTTTAAACATTTTTAGGGATATGGATGCAAAAACACCTTGGGAACGTACTCGACCTATACGCATGCGTTTTAAGGAGAATAAATTACGTTATTTACAGGCACATTTAAACGTTCAAAATAAGCAATTGGAAGAAGTTTTGCAAGAAAATGTAGCCTTACGTCAACATATACAGGACGTTAGACATCAGCGTACATGTTTAAATGAATCTATGGGAAATTTTCGTAGAAAAATCGAAGTGGCCAAATCGGAAATTGCGGAGTTACACCAGAAATTGCTGGGAGAAAATGAAGAAAACATAGAACCAAATATTGGGACACAATATACTGCAATCAAGTAGCTGTACATTTTAAGATATTTTTAAATAAAATGATTTTATTTAGAGACTGCCTTTGTCACGTAGGCGTTATGAAAATGTTTTTTTCTATTTTTCTTTTTTCAATTATACACTTTTAATTACAATTATAACATAATATAATATTAAATAGATTAAGTAAAGTATTTTTTTAATATGTATTTGTATTCGTTTCATTTCTAACATAATTTATTATTTTATTGTAAAGGCCAGTACGCAGCTCACCTGAATTTCAGTTTCCCATAAGAGGTATGTGTAAAAAAAACAGCCTGAAATTCAGGTTTGAAAATTTTCAGGTGACTTTCAGTTCGGTAGTACGCAGCTAAAAAGAAAACAACGGATTTTTTCTATTACAGGGATGTTTTAACAAAAAGTGTAGACTTTTTTTTCTTCAGCTGAAACAAAAATTAATGTCCAGGCAATTGTTTGGTAAGTCGCAATTTACATTAGACAGAAAAATGGGCAGACAGACGAGATTTGTAGGCAAGGGGTTGAAGAGGTAGAGTGTGTATTTCATGACTAGTGTACTGGACATTTTTTCATTTCTCTTTTCTGCTTTTCGCTTTTTTCTTTGTTGCTTCACTTTATATTTCTCAAGTCGGCCTCATTTTAATGAGTTTATATTAAACACACAGATTTTGAAACACACAAACATGTAAAGAATATAACACAGAAAATAAAATGTGCAAAAATCTGTCTGTCTTGTTTATGTCCAATGTAAATTGTTTAAGCAAGAGCAAAAGAGAATTCAAAAAATGTCTGCCCTGTTTCTGTCCTATGTAAATTGCGACTAACGGAATTTAGACATTGTTTGACATGTTTTTTATACTTTTAAAATATTTTTTGTTCATTTCTGTGTTGATATAATGTGTAATACACAATAAAATTTTATAAACAAGACTACATAATTTTTATTTCTACAAACGACCCCATGATGAATTTTACTTTTGTAGAAATAAAGGCAAAATAATCAAAACGTAGAGCTGCGTACTGGGCTTTATGGTTCAATCTTTAACCAAATAGGTGTATTTTGAGGTGTCTAACATAAATTTAACTAGTGTGAATGTCTGAGTTTAGACACGGAAACATTTAGTTTTGGTTGCATATCACGGATGGGTAAGAGAGTATCGTTTTTGTGTTCGGTACTCGGCGACACGCTTTGTTGGCATTTTCTTTTTGAAATTTCAATAAAATAATATTCAATAATGTATCTACATACATACGTATGAAATTTTTAGTCAAGCTTAAGTTCGTTTTTATTCTCTCTAAAGCCTGGTACTCTTCTCAATTTTTCATGCGGAATGCTGTCAAACTACATAAATAAAAAATATTTATGAAAATGTCATGAAAAAATGTTGCAGAAGCAGTACTGTTTTTACTGTGGAAAAATTGAAATGTTTCTGGCAACATTTTATCAAAGCTGTGAAATAAAGCAAATGGGCATTATTTCATGCGGAGTTTTTCAAACAACAGCTGATCACCTGGCTTTTGTTAACATTTGTAAAACAATGTGGTATACTTAAAAGCAACAAAATCGTAAAATTCTTCCAAATCGCGAGATAGACACCACATTTTAAATGTCAAATTTTCCTTGTGAAATAAATGTTGCTCAACATTTTTCACAAATTCGAACAAGTACTAGGCTTATCTCGCGATTTGGAAAAAATTTATGATTTTAATGCTTTTAAATATATAGCATTGTTTTAAAAAAATTTCCACAAAAAATTTTCCAAAAATAATCTACATGAAATAATGCTCTATTGATTTATTTCACAGTTTTGATAAAATGTTGCCTGAAACATTTCAATGTTTTTCCACAGTAAAAACAGAGTACTACATTTTTTCATGACTTTTTCATACAAATTTTTTATATAAATAGTTTGACAGTATTCCGCATGAAAAACTGAACAGAGTATGTACCATGCTTAAAGAAATAATCAAGGTACATTTATTTTACTAGGTAGTGTCGTCCGCACAGCTGATTTAGTAGTTCAAAGTTGTATGTGTTTAGAAATTTTATGGTGCAGAATTGAGAAGGCAATAAAACACAAACTCCTTCTCAATTTTCTTCTACGTTTTTTGACATTTCGAACTACAAAGCAACAACAAAATGCCATGTTGTTCTTGTATTGTTGTAGGGACGCCACTACCTAGTAAAATAAATAAACCTTGGAAATAATAATTTAAATTACAAATTCTTATGTACATATGTCATATAAATAGTTCGACTAATAAAATTTCAATATTCCATAATAGTAAAATGTTTCCGACAAAATGTTCGTTCGTTTGAACGCAAATGAAAAAACAAAAGGGAATTCAAAACGTTTTTTCTTCAAAATGTTCGCCCGTCTAAACTGGGACTATCGATTTAATTTTAATATTGTGGGCTTAGCTTTATTTTGTAATTTTTGTAGTCTATTTATCTGTACATCTGTGCAGCATGGACATACATACATATATATGTATGTATATATCACTGTCAATCCATATTCAAAATGTGGCTTCAAGGTATATTTATTTTACTAGGTAGTGGCATCCGTACAACAAATACAACAATACAAGAACAACATGGCACTTTGTTGTTGCTTTGTAGTTTGAAATGTCAAAAAACATATAAGAAAATTGAGAAGGCGTGTATGTGTTTTATTGCTTTCTCACTTCTACACTATAAAATTTCTAAACACATACAACTTTTGACATGTCGAACTAGTAAATCAGCTGGGCGGACGACACTACATAGTAAGATAAATATACCTTGTGTGGCTTTATCAAGGCGAATTTATATCAGGTGGTGTTGATAGCACATCTGAATTTTGTTTGTTTACGTTTTTTGGAGGCATGTTTTGTCAAAATTTATTTATTTAGAAACAATATTGAAAACAAAAACAAAATTGAAACGAAAAAAAAATTATTTAAAAAAGGCGTTACATATGAATGTATGTTGATTTTTTTATTTTAACTTTTTAAAACAAAAACTTTCACAACATTTTAACAATTTAAATAAGCTGCGGTGGGTTCAGATTCTTCTTTTCTGATTTTTTTTATTTGTTTTTAATTTTTTAGTTCTATTTTTTATTCGTTTTTTCTTTTAGTAAAAATAAACAAAACACATTAGGTTTGTTCTTTAATTAAAAATAGTTAACAAATCTATTTTTTGTTGTTTGCTAGTCATGCAGCCAGCAACTCTAGAAACATTGTGGGTAGTTTTAACATCTTTCAGGGATCTTTACACATGAGATTAATAAGCCCTTAAATTATTATTGTGTAAAAACATAATTCAATTCAATATTTTTCATAAATTTCGGAAGTTTCTGCTTCGAAAGTAAGCGAACACGGCTATTTTTTTACATTTTGCTTTGATATTAAGTAAGGCGAATTAATTTATTTTGACAGAGGCAGCCGACCAAACAAAAACAAAATACATGTTGTTTTTTTTTGCACTTGTTGTCGTCTCGTTTTCACCTGATACATAAATATATTCGCCTTGTGGCTTTATAATATTATTGTAAATACAGTTTGTCAGGTAAATGAAAATTAAATAATTTTTCTTTTCATTGAAAATTAGCAACAACAAATTTATTTTCTTGCGTTTTGTTTATGTAAATACCGTTCGTTTGCTTTTTTGTGACAACAGGACGCCTGAAATTCTTAAAATATTTGTGCACATTACGACAAAAGCAACAACAAAATAATTACACCTGTTGTCAAGAAAATGTTTTCCAAACAATATACCAAGGCGAATTCATACCAGGTGTGAGCGGTAGAGCAACAACTACAACAAAACAACAACTTTGACGTTAGATTAGCAGATATGAAACAATTGTCATGTGCCCCCTGAATAGGTTAAAAGAGTTGCATTCTAACGTAAAGGGAACGTTCAGTATCGAAACGTCAACTGCATTAGAATGCATCTTTAAAAACAGCTGTTCAGGCGATTTTCTCATAAATTTGACAGAAAAAAAAAGATGGCTGACATATAAAAAAAAGGCGGGTTGAGATGAAAAGGGGAAGGGGGAGAATGGAAAAAGAAAAAAAGAGAGATTGGTTCGAGAGTTGAGGAGGAAATGATGTGCCAGTGAAATTGAGATATAAATGATTTAATTTTTTGGTTGTTTATTATAATTAACTAAATAAATATTAAAGAAAATTTAAAAAAAAAAAAAATAAAAGAAATAATAAAACTAAAACAAGAAAAAGAAAGCAAATAAATAAGAAAAAAAAAAGACAATATGTATTAAAATTATTTCTTCTGGTGCACACAAAAAAAAAGCAGGAGGAAACAAGATTCGGCTACCGAGTTTCGCTTCACCATATTACACCGCGAGTTCGGCAGCAGCTTATTAAGCCAAGTGAAGCTACAACTCCACAGGATGAGTTGACCAGGGACGAAACAGACGGGACCTAAACAGAAAATAAGGGAAATTTATAATTATTTTATAGAATCGCGTGGATAATTTTTATCTCACCATAGGCAAGCTTTAGGTTGAGCTCAGGCTGAGGTTGGTTTGTGCGACATCGTTCTTGTAATTCCCATAAATTTTAAATTTTCCTCCCGACTGGAATGACTACAGGACCCGACCGACGACCATTCCTGGCATTGTTGTTGGCTTTGTGAAGCATGCATAAGAGGGGCTAAATAAAAAAAGGTAAGTGAGTTAGTACTTAAAACCTGTAGGAATAAGTTAGGGGCAAATTCAAAATTGTTAGGCCGCGAATTTGCCATGGAAGAGGGCGGGCAGGCCAAGCAGCAAAACACTCGCTGCGGGCCAAAGAAATGGAAGGTTGCGATAGCCGGAAGCTGATAGGAAGAATGAGTTCCGGTTTCGAGGTTTTCATTTTGATGAGTGTTGTTCTTTTGTTTTTTTTTTTAATTTTTTATTTCCTTTATTTTTTTTGTACAGCGGCTCGTGGATGATGTGATGGTGAACTTCACGCCTTTTCTACCGGCTCAGCCAGGCCTTGCCATCATTTGTTTTAAAATTTTTAGCGTTGCCATCAGGTCATCCACCGGGTTTTTGCCCCAAGAGCTTCTGACAAAAATGGCGCCCAACAATGGGGGCCCGAAGTTCGGGTTTCCTTCTTAATGTTTTTGTATACTTTTAGATTTTTGCTGAATAGTGGTCATCTTTTCCAACGTAGGACATGTTGATCCAGGTCAATTAAGGCCGTTCAGTAGCTGCGACGTTGGAGATTATGATCCTATTGGGGGAAAATCAAAAAGGCTTGCTATTAGTCTTTTCTCAAGGGCATTTGTAAGTCACATTATATTCGAACTTTTATTCTGGTAATGTTTGCTACAATGTCCTGAAGAAAAGAATAACATGCAAGAAAACATATTAGTAAAGTAGATTGTAATTAGAATTAAGTCAAATACTTACTGGATGATGATTTTTGGGATGAGTAAGTCGTGGGAAATATTCCAATACTGGTGATTCCCAACGTCGACTCACCAGAAATCGTAGTCCGGTAAAGGTTGACTACCGGTCCTGTTCATGACTCATCAGGAAAATCTTGACATCGGGAAACATCTTTCCTGTTGGTTTCTGGATGTCATCAATGTGTTATTTCTTGGCCAAGCTTTTTCCTACAGGTTTGGGAAAGACTCACTTCCAAATTTCTAAAATAACACTTTCGGTAAAGATCATAAAATATTAATTACTTAGTGCATTTAATTTTTCCACCATTCTGATTTATGATTCTCATTTCTTTATATTCATTTGATTTATTATTTTCATTTGATCAATTTTATTGTTCATTTCATTTATCATTTTCATTTCGAGATATTATTTTAATTTTTCATTTGATTTATTATTTTAATTTTTCATATCTACTTTAATTTATTATTTCTATTTTTTCATATTCATTTTGATTTATTATTTTAGATATTTCTTACCAATACTTATTTTCATTTTTCGTATTTATTTTTATTTATTATTTTCATTTTAATTAGCTTTTTAATTCAATTTATTTTTCTTTTCATGTTATTATTATTTTTTTTTTCGCATCTTTAATTGCTTTAATCTTACGATTTATACTTTTTACTTTTGTTTCAAATTTTTAATATACGATTTTCCTTTTTTTTGTTTATTTTTTTTTCAATTTTTATTTTTAATTTTCGTTATTATATTGATTTTTATTATTTTTATTCCCCTTTTCATTTTCATATCACTCCTTTGTTTTTTTTTTATCATTTTTATTATCGTTTTTTTTTTAATTTTTTTATCTCATCTCATTTTTTTTTATTAGTAATTTCATTTGATTAAATTGCTTGTTATTTTATATAATTTTTGGATTTTTGGGGTTGGTTCCCCTTCGTTGATTTTTGTGCGAGTTTCTTATTGGTTCTTCGGTTAACATCTACATATAAAATTTTTCCGATTGGGTAATTACCTGGGGGGGTTAGTAGTGTTTTAATTAAAATGGTTGAGACTAGGTCAGGTAGAATGCCCGGCGACTCGGCTTCTACTTCCTCTAGGCCAATTCTTGGGGGGATTAATGGCACACAGGTAACGATAACAACAACAGCCAATCAAAATACGGCAACTGTAAATAATAACACAATGGCAAATATTTCTGTGAGCCCTAATTCGGCGCAGTTAAATCCCCGTTCCAGACGTGGCATTCCGTCAACAGAAGTTGAAAGCCATATTACGTCCCCCGAATATAGCAGCATTACTGCTCGAAGTATTCGCCAGGAATTTGGAGTTAGTAGGCTACCTAATGTACCTGTAGCACAGCCACCCAATCAAGTTCCCGAGGCAGAGATACAAAATATTGTAGAGTCGGCTATTGGCTTGAGGCAGGTCGAGATGATGAGGTCCATGGAAGCACGTATGAGGGAGGTATTACCGCAAATAGTGGCAGAAAGCATTCGCTCACTTTCTAATGCATCTGGGCATCAGCAGCCAGTTAGTCAGCCACCTGCAGCGGAAGGTAACAGGCAGCCACCACCCGGGCAGTGGAACCAACCGATGGGGATGGGTCAGCAGCAGCCCATGGCGCCGAATAATTTATTGTTGCCACCACCTATTCATCGCGAGGGGCCATTCCACCGTTCGCAGCCAATGCCCAATGCATCACACTTCCCAGTACTGAGCCATAATAGTACGTTTCAACAGTCCGGACATCAGCCAGCATTTTACCCTCCACCTTCAAACACTGAAACACCTCGACGGCTAGGGTTAGATAAGTGGGGTGTAAGTTTTGATGGCACATCTAAGACCATGGGGGCCCAGGAATTTGTTTTCCGCGTGGAGGAAATGCGTAAAGACTACGGGAACAGTTGGTCCGATGTTTTACGACATTTTCACCAGCTATTGTCAGGAGATGCGTTGGAGTGGTACTGGATGCAGAGGCGTTTGCAACCCATCTATGCCTGGGAGGAGCTAAAGGCAGCCGTTATAAGTCGTTTTCGGCGTTTCAACAGTGATGTTGAAATCCATCGACAAATAATGGACCGGCGCCAAATGCCTCAGGAGCTGTTTGAGGATTTTTACAATGCCGTCCTTAAATTGCGCAGCCAGCAAAGCAGCCCGATTAATGAGTCGGACTTGATAGACATCATGAAAATGAACTTGCGTACTCCAATGGCACAGCTGGTTTTCCCCATACGTATGTTTGGGTTAAGTCATTTTCGCACCGAATGCAAGAAGGCAGAATCACTTTTGTTCAGTCAGCGCCAGGCGTACAGTTATAGGCAGCAGGTGCCACGGGTGAATGAAATAGAATGTAGAGAAGCCGTCCTCCCGGAGATGGAAGTGGACGCGATAAATAGTTCCAGATACGTGTGCTGGAATTGCCGACAACATGGCCATGGCTATATGGACTGTCCATCACCGACAAGGCGGTTATTCTGCTTTAAGTGCGGCATGGACAATACCGTGACACCAAGATGCCCAAAATGCTCGGGAAACAGGAGGTCGGACCAGTTTGCTGGGGACCAACGTCCGAATCCCCCTGCCCAGTAAACCGACTGGATGATTTTGTTGGCCTAGAGGAATCAGAAGATAATCGGGTCGTTAAAATCTTAGTTGATAGTAAAGTTAGGGTAAGCGAAAAGACAGGAGAGTTCAAAATTAGGGAAATTAAACCATGGCATATTAGGGCTAAGGAGTACGAAGAAGTTAGGAGAAGGATTTTTGGAGGGACGCGAATTGAAAAGGCTAGGGAACGTTATAGAGAACGGAAAGCACTTAGGCGTGAGATCGCGAACATATGTTTATACGAAGGCGATGATACCCGGCTGTATACCCGTATCTCTATCAATGGGGTAGAGATTGAGGGTCTTTTAGATAGTGGCGCGACAGTAACGGTTCTCGGCGAAGGAGGTTTTGATGTCGCAGCGAAAGCGGGTGTTGAGATACGCGAGTTTCCGGCAACGGTTAAGACAGCAGACGGTAGGGCTCATAAAATTCAAGGTCGGTTTATAGCAAAAATTAGATTCAATGGAGTAGAAAGTGACGTCACTTTCTACCTAGTACCGACCTTAAAGAGGGCGTTATTTCTGGGCGTCGACTTTATGAAAAAATTCCATCTTGTTGTTAACTTAGATAGCTTGACTACGAACGATATGCTTTGGAGCGAAGAAACGGGCGAAAATCCGTTGAATCCTTCAATGCATATCCTTCGCGATCAAGATAGAAGGCAATTAGAAGCAACTATCGCCAAGTTTCCATCTTTTGTGGAAAAGGGACTTGGGAAAACCGATCTAGAAATACATATGATCGATACGCAGGACGCAACGCCTGTAAAGCAGAGACATTACCCAGTTTCGCCAGCTGTTCAAAAACTTATGTATGCGGAATTGGATAGGATGCTTGCTATGGATGTAATTGAGACGAGTCAAAGCCCCTGGAATAATCCAGTGACGCTAGTGCGCAAAGGCACAAAAAACAGGCTTTGTTTAGACGCACGAAAGCTCAATTCACTCACAGTCAAGGACGCCTATCCACTTCCACATATTGAAGGATTGCTTAGCAGACTGGGTGACACGCACTATATATCAAGTGTGGACTTAAAAGATGCTTTCTGGCAAATTCCACTTGATATACAGAGCCGTGAAAAAACTGCCTTTACAGTGCCGGGGAGACCACTTTATCATTTTACGGTCATGCCTTTTGGTCTGTGCAACGCAGCCCAAAGGTTATGTCGTCTTATGGATAAGGTGATCCCTTCCGACTTGCGAGATCGGGTATTTGTGTATCTAGACGATTTGCTTATAGTTACTCCTGACTACCACACGCACATTATAATACTAGAGCGGGTTGCTGATCTGCTTTCTAACGCTAAGCTAACAATAAACGTGGAGAAATCAAAGTTTTGTTTTAGAGAGCTTCGGTATCTAGGATATATCGTGGGCGAGGGCAAGTTAAGGCCTGATCCCGCTAAGATATCCTCGATACTTGAGTTTCCCTATCCAAAAACGCCCAGACAAGTACGCGGATTTATGGGAACTACCGGCTGGTACCGTCGTTTTATTAAAGACTACGCGACAATTGCTACACCGATTTTCGATACTTTGAAAAAAACCAAATCGTTTGTTTTTCCGGACGAGGCCAAAGAGGCGTTTGATAAATTGAAAAAGGCACTTACCTCAAGTCCCGTGCTACGTCATCCCGACTTTTCAAAGCGTTTCTTTGTGCAATGTGATGCGTCGGATATCGGTATCGGTGCGGTTCTCTTCCAGCAGGACGATGTTGAAGGGGAGCATCCCATAGCGTTCATGTCGCAGAAGTTAACACCGGCGCAGCGCAACTATTCCGTTACGGAGCGGGAATGTCTGGCAATAGTAATAGCTATTAAAAAGTTTCGACCATACATCGAGCTCATGCCATTTACCGTCATTACAGACCACTCGAGCCTAAAGTGGCTGATGTCTAACAAAGAGCTTAGCGGCAGGTTAGCTCGATGGAGTCTATTACTACAATCGTATGCGTTTGATATCGAACATCGCAAAGGGAACAAAAATGTTGTACCAGACACTCTGTCACGCTACGACATGGACGCAATAAGTGCCGATCTCGCCCAGCTTATTGACTTAGATTCGCCAGCGTTTTTATCGGCTGAATATAAAGAATTGCTAGATGAAATTAAAAACAATGAACAACAATTACCGGATTTTAAGATAATAGATAATTTCATTTACAAGCGTACCTCACATTACAGCGGCGTTGAAATTTCCGAAGATTTTACGTGGAAGTTATGGGTACCATCAGAACTCACCAAAACCATAATAACACGAGCACATAACCCACCAACGGCTAGTCATGGTGGCTTTCATAAAACTCTACGGCGCGTTAAAGAGTATTTTTACTGGCCACATATGACGGTACAAATAAGGGAGTTCGTGAGGGAATGTGAAATCTGTAAAGAGAATAAACCGTGCAACCAAATATCGCGACCACCTATGAGTGAAGAAACAGTAGAAATTGTTCGTCCTTTTCAGAAAATCTACATAGACTTTTTGGGCCCTTATGTACGCTCCAAGGCAGGTAATTGTTTTATCTTTATTGTGCTCGACCATTTCTCCAAATTTGTTTTGCTTAAGGCCATGGCGAAAGCAAACAACAAAAATGTAGTTCGCTTTCTGGTGTCGGAAGTGTTTCACAAATTTGGCGTACCAGAAGTCATCTTATCTGACAATGGTCGTCAGTTTGTATCTAAAGAATTTGGAGAAATGATCGAGACTTTCGAGATAAAACACATGAAAACTGCGTTATATTCGCCCCAGGCTAATGCGTCGGAGAGAGTCAACCAATCGATTTTAGCCGCGATTCGATCGTACTTGAAAGAAGATCAAAGAGATTGGGATAACCATCTCTCCGAAATAGAGTGTGCGCTTCGGTCATCAGTACACACCTCGATTGGAATGACTCCCTACTTGTTTGGGACGAATATGATTACACACGGCAGCGTATATAAGTTGGCACGCAAGCTGGAGTTGCTGGAAGATGCTGAGGTAAACTTCTTACCGAAACCGCGCAGAAACGAATTAATTCGCGAGAAGATCCGGGAAAACTTAGCTAAAAGCTATGCGATTCGCGTAAGACAATATAATAAGCGTGCTCGCAAAACTAAGTTCCGAGTAGGTCAAGAGGTTTACCGACGCAATTTCACTCTCAGCGATTCCAGCAAGCTCTATAACGCGAAAATGGGGCGGAAATATCTAAAATGTCGCATCGTTCGTCCGATCGGCAAATGTTACTACGAGCTAGAAGACCTGCAGGGAAAAACAATCGGGGTCTACCACGCAAAAGACATCAAACAATAAGTACTTATCCCTTCCCTGTACGTTACCAGGTTTTTCTTACCAGCGTTCTCAAAAAGTTCGTTTCTTCCTCATTCGTATACCGACTTTAATTTGTAATATTTGTTTTTTTTATTATTTTACTTACTCCCTGTAGTCGCTCCCTACGACATTGAATATGGGATATATCCATAATATAATTTTTCTTTTTAATTCTTTTCCTTAAATAGTTTCCTAAGTATTAGCCAAATGAATTTTAGGGTTTTGTGTATGTTCCTTTATTTAGTAAATCACGTAAAATGAATTGTGTTCTAAATTAAGAGCTGGTTTATAGTTGTTTTTTTTTGTTATTCCAATGCTATTGCTAATCTACTAGTTAGTTATTGGGTTAGTTTCATATGTATAAAGTAAAAGGAGGTAAAAGTATTATGACAGGGAATTAGGTATGTATATTATAGAATTTACATTATATATATATTTTTTGCTTCAGTGACTTCGAAACCAGATTTTCTGCTTGATATTTTGTTGTATTAGGCCAAGCCCTTAGCCGTTTCTTTAGCACACCACCGAAGATGATCAAAAAATTTATTATTAGGGATTATGTAGGCGATTCGGATAAGAAGTCCGCTTTCAGATGAGGCAACCGGTCGGGCGGTGTCGTTATTCATTCGCAATGAGTAGCTCGTAGTTTGACCAACTAGAAGCCAACGTTTCTTAATTGGTTACATATTGTAACCGTCATTGTGCCAATAGTGCGATTCCTTAATATTCTAGGGGAACTGTGCCATTAAGAACTGGGAGTCGTTAGTCACCTAGCAAAATAACATATTCTTACGGCAAGTTGGATCAAGTATAACGAGTATATTCATCTAGGTTCCATCGGAAAACATAGATGTCTCATTGCGAGAGACTTGGACACCGCTGATTGGGTCCCTTCAAGGGAAGACGGATTGGACAACAAAAGCAAAAACGAGGTACAGAAAACTGAGCTGAACGCGAAAGAAAAGAAGAAACTGATATAAAGAATTTAGTTTTTATATAAAATGGACAGCTAAACAAAATTAGGAAATGCAAAAAAAAAAAAAATATATATAGATGTGTATATATATGTATGTATATGTATATATATATATGGGTATATATATGTATATGTATGTATATATGTGTGTATATATGTATATGTATATATATATATATATATATATATATATTATATATATATATATATATATTAGTATATATATATATATATATATATATATATATATATATATATATATATTTATATATATATAGGTAAGATAAGGCTAGACATTTTAAATCACATACTCAAAATTATCCAAAATTTCCACTCACCAGGTAGATAAAGTAAAAGCCAGTTTTTTCTATTGAGCCAAAATCCTGAAAAATACGAAAAAAGATTGAGATTAATATAAATGCCTTGCAGGGTTGATAGTTTCAACAATAAAAGAATTTCTTTACGTTTTAGTTTAATTTGATGGTATGCGATAAATTATTGTTCCTTTTAGATGGCAAGATAAGAGTGCATAAACGCTAGAATATCCACTCCATCAAGCATCGCCCGAAGAATCGTAGAATTTTAAGTCGAGTAAGAAAAATTGCAAATTTTGATCAAAGAATTTTTTTTTTACTTCTTATTTGTTCATTTAAGAATATTTTTTTTTTAACTAGAAAAAAAATTTCTTTTGAACATACTTAAGATGTGTTTCTAAAATTTTTGCTAGTTATCGGGCATGTTCTGGAATTACTGAACGAAAAACTGATTTTCAGAACATGCCTGTATATCCTACAAATTTGAAATCTCTTTGACTGCAGTGACGTTTACAGCAGCATTCTTGAAAAATGGATGAATTATGTCACGACTCCAAAACCACTATACAAAAGTATTTGCACTTCATGAAAAAGGTTATATTCAAAACCTTTTCGTTAACTTTCCAGCATACCTACAAAATCATACCATTTATAAAATAAATCATATTTTTGTTTTAATGCCACAATCCAATTATAAATAAAATTCTGACTTAATTATGGAGCATACTAACGAAGACCTTCATTCGTTGTCGTAAAACACTTTTTGAGACTCATAGATCAGCATACTTCTCTTTCTGCATAATGAAAGAAGCAATACAAATATTAAAATAAAAATAATTTTCTAACTAAAATAAACAAATCAATAGAACATTTTTTCAAAATCATCTATAAGTTGTCATTAATAAAGTATATTACTCATCAATTTTTTTTGGTGTTTGTTTTCCATTTTTTCCTACAAATTTTTTTAATATGCCCGATTAGTTCGAATAATTTAAAAACCGATTAGGATTAAACGACGAAAATTAAAGTTGCAAAATCGATTAATTAGTTTATTTAATCTAACCAAAACCAAATGAATGTAAAAATTGTAGCTAGTTCATTTAGCCAATTAATGGAATCTTTCAAATGAACTACTTCGTTCATAACTATCCAAGTGGGTTTATACACTTTACCTTTGTATTTTGGTTGAAACGGCTAGCAGTTGGTTTAGAAGATGGGCGCTTGGCATTATACGATCTGGCTGAGTTGCAAATATTTTATGTGGCCCTGCCCACTCCGGAGGTAGCAATGTCTACTATAGTAAAAATGGACTTTCTTGAACCACCAGACGATCCACGGCCATGTCTGTATATATGGGCAATTCATGAAAATGGTGAAAATTTGCATGCCGTACTGCATAGATTGATGTATGAAAAACGTCTTATGGAGCAACATGAATCTCTAACATATTTCGAGTCTTTTCAAACTAGTTCGGTGCGTTTGCAATTGCCCCTGGAGGCAACTAAAAGTGTAGCTTTATCGTGCCAGGCCATTGCCACTTTGCCCACTCATGGCGAAGATGATTCAAATTGTTTGTGTGCCATAGCGTGATTGTCTGTATTGGAGGGGAAAAATAAACTATTGATTTTCGATTTAAATCAATGGTATAAAGAAGAAATGCCTTTTGTGCTGGAATATGACAAACAGCCAAATTATTTGGCTGGCTATGTTTTGAATGGAGAATGTACTGGTTTGCATGCTTTACTCAATCCCAACAGTATTGCACATTTTAATTCAATGCAACTTTTCGAAGAACATTTTTACCCCAACTCTGTAAGTTTTGAAGCTATATTATTACACACCGAAGGCAGTAGGCGTTATAATTGGGAAGGAACTCAAAACAGGGTTATAAATCTATTACGTTCCAGTAATGCGGCCATCTTTTTGGAGCCGAATTTATATTTTAATGAAATCATACGCACGCGGTTAATGCCTCAATTTATAGAATTGAATATTAATTCGACTTTTTCCCGAAATGCCAAGTATGAAATATTATTGTCAGCTGCTTTGGAGCACAATTGTATTAGTTTGTTGCGCGATTGTGTCAAATCGTGGATAGATGGCAGTTTTATGGGTAATTTTGCTGTCTCCACCGGCTTATCGCTGTCTACCTTAACGGACTGGATGTGGAAGAGAGCAACCTGCATTAAGAGTAGATGCAATGATCTATGCAAAAGTCTATTTGAATTTGGCGGTTATCCTTTGGACAGCAGAGAACAAAAAGAATTGGGTTTCATAACAAGACAATTGAAATTGTTAACGGATCTTTTAAGAGAAATTTTGATTTATGCCAAAAAACAAATTTCCGACAGAGTATTCAATGATTTGGAAAATAAATACAATTCTTTGTGTATGGCCTCTAGCTATCAAAATATTTTGTTGTGGTTACTCAATATTGGTCTTTTACCCGAAGCTTCACCCAACACGGATAAAATCAATGCTGGCAATGATTTGATACCATATCCCTATACCGAACTGAAAGAGTTTTATGGCAATAAGCGTTCCTTTTATGCTAAAATCAACGAAGCATTTGTATCGAAAAAATCGGGTAGTTGCAAACTGCTATTCATTGACTCCTTCATTGAGCATGTATGCAAAGGGAATGTTTTACATGAATATTGGCTGGAAAATGGCGGAAATGGTTTATATCCACCCAATTCGCTAGAAGCTGTGCTACGTATTATGCTGGTACCCGATCTAGACTATGATAACAAATGTGCCATATTGTATTTCTTTTTGGACTTGAATATGGCCCTGGACGAGCAGGCCTATAAAGATGTTGTGGCAAATTTTATTAAATTTCCCAGTGTTTTTAAGCTCTCGGCACCCTTAATCAAGACGGTACAAGACTTGGAATTTGGATCATGATCAGTATTTGGCGGCCGTGGACGAGTTTATTTCGCCATTTAATAAAAATCAGTGTTATCCACAGTGGCAGGTTGAGTTGTTTATAGAGGTTTTGCTCAATCAAAATGCTAGCAATTTGGCTTTAAGAATCTTGGAGCCTTCGTTAATATCCCCACTTCTAAAGTTAAATACTTTGTTAGCCAATGAACTCATTTCGGAAGCATTTCATTTTGTGCGCTCCAAAAATGATGATGCGCTTTTAGAGACGTTCTTTACTCGCTGTCTGTGTAAGGAAGAAGTTTGGAGTTATACGGGATCTGGCCTTGAGGGAACGTGAGGGCTTAATATTGCAAACGATTTTGAAAAAGAGCAAAGCCCAAGGTGCCGAAAGTTTGCATTTTGTTTGTTTACTACAGAAATCCAAATATATTGAAGCTGTTTCTTGTATGGAGGAGTTGTCTAACAGGGCCAAGAGTATAAAATGTTCCTCACAATTGGATACACCAAATATGGTATTGTCGGCCTTCAACACGACTATGACGCCTTCCGAATAAAAGAATGGTGGTTGACACAATGTTACCAACCTCTAGAAATAATATGCGTAACAATGTAGGGAACAGGGTTGATAATACTGTTTTAATGGTGTCAAGATAACAAAAAAAAAATTGCGGTTGATTTGTTTTCCCTTCCATTTTCTTAGACAGGGTGTACCAATAAAATGTTAGGGTTTGTCATGTGCCCCCTGAATAGGTTAAAAGAGTTGCATTCTAACGTAAAGGGAACGTTCAGTATCGAAACGTCAACTGCATTAGAATGCATCTTTAAAAACAGCTGTTCAGGCGATTTTCTCATAAATTTGACAGAAAAAAAAAGATGGCTGACATATAAAAAAAAGGCGGGTTGAGATGAAAAGGGGAAGGGGGAGAATGGAAAAAGAAAAAAAGAGAGATTGGTTCGAGAGTTGAGGAGGAAATGATGTGCCAGTGAAATTGAGATATAAATGATTTAATTTTTTGGTTGTTTATTATAATTAACTAAATAAATATTAAAGAAAATTTAAAAAAAAAAAAAATAAAAGAAATAATAAAACTAAAACAAGAAAAAGAAAGCAAATAAATAAGAAAAAAAAAAGACAATATGTATTAAAATTATTTCTTCTGGTGCACACAAAAAAAAAGCAGGAGGAAACAAGATTCGGCTACCGAGTTTCGCTTCACCATATTACACCGCGAGTTCGGCAGCAGCTTATTAAGCCAAGTGAAGCTACAACTCCACAGGATGAGTTGACCAGGGACGAAACAGACGGGACCTAAACAGAAAATAAGGGAAATTTATAATTATTTTATAGAATCGCGTGGATAATTTTTATCTCACCATAGGCAAGCTTTAGGTTGAGCTCAGGCTGAGGTTGGTTTGTGCGACATCGTTCTTGTAATTCCCATAAATTTTAAATTTTCCTCCCGACTGGAATGACTACAGGACCCGACCGACGACCATTCCTGGCATTGTTGTTGGCTTTGTGAAGCATGCATAAGAGGGGCTAAATAAAAAAAGGTAAGTGAGTTAGTACTTAAAACCTGTAGGAATAAGTTAGGGGCAAATTCAAAATTGTTAGGCCGCGAATTTGCCATGGAAGAGGGCGGGCAGGCCAAGCAGCAAAACACTCGCTGCGGGCCAAAGAAATGGAAGGTTGCGATAGCCGGAAGCTGATAGGAAGAATGAGTTCCGGTTTCGAGGTTTTCATTTTGATGAGTGTTGTTCTTTTGTTTTTTTTTTTAATTTTTTATTTCCTTTATTTTTTTTGTACAGCGGCTCGTGGATGATGTGATGGTGAACTTCACGCCTTTTCTACCGGCTCAGCCAGGCCTTGCCATCATTTGTTTTAAAATTTTTAGCGTTGCCATCAGGTCATCCACCGGGTTTTTGCCCCAAGAGCTTCTGACACAATGTATTTTTTGACAAGACATTAGCAAAAAATGAGAGCAAAAAACAATCAGCTGGGCTATCGACTCCACCTGGTATGAATTCGCCTTGCAATATACATATATGCAAGGCGAATATATACAGGTGATTGCAGGGCTACAACAAGTACAACAATAAAAAAACAACAGGCAATTTGTTTTTACAAAATCTGTGCCACTTGTCAAAAACATTCGTAGAAACAGAAAAAAAAATATGTAAACAAAAATAATAAAAATAATACAAAGTATATTTATATCAAGTACTTTCGTCAGCTCAGCTGATATTTTTCGTTTTGTTTTTACGTGTCAAAATAATTTACATTTTTTAGCGCCATTGAATTTTAAAAAAGTAAATTCAGAGAAAATTAAAAAAAATATATATCTATGTAATCTTTTCATTTTTCTTTTCTTCATCAGGGATGGTTAAAGGAATTTTGATTTTCTGATTTAAGTTGCACCAAAAAACTTTTTATGAATTCTTGTTTTAATTCAGATTGATATAAACTTAAACAGATCATTCATTGTATTATTATTTATCAGAATTTATAGTAAGTTTTTTTCTTACAAAAAAGTGCAAAGTGTAGTCACTTTGCCATCTAGGAGTTGCTTTTGACATCCTGATTAGCATCCTGATTCCAATATAGTAAACAATACAAAAATATTTTTTTTTCCAAGAGAAAGTGGAGAAAAAGCAGTGAAAGTACGCAGTTATTTTAGTAAAGGAAATACATAAACCATGACTGAACTAAACTAACCGAATATGCATACTTTATTTTTTATAAAGTAAATACATATGTGCATAAACTGATATGCAGCATAGTTTAAGTCGGCACTAATATCGTAAGGGTATTTGGTGTGGATTTCTTTCAAAGTAAAATCGAACAAAATATTGCAAGGACGCTGACGAAGTGGCGGGCACAGCTAGTTGAATGATCCGTTAGTTTTTTGCGTACTTGAGGCATGTGCGTTAGTTTTCATGTGTCGTATTGCATTTAAAAAGTTTTTATTAGAGGTTATTCATAAAATGCTTGAGTTACATATGTACAAGGCGAATATATACAGGTGATTGCAGGGCTACAACAAGTACAACAATAAAAAACAACAGGCAATTTGTTTTTACAAAATCTATGCCACTTGTCAAAAACATTCGTAGAAACAAAAAAAAAGTAAACAAAAATAATAAAAATAATACAAATTTTTCGGGCTGTAATAATTAACATACTAAGGAAGTTATTTTAAAACTTCAAATTGCACCCACGTATTTCTATTGGCACCATATTTTAGAAAAAGCAATGCGTTATATCATAGCTTTTTTTCAATTTCAACAAAAAATTTTGGAATTTGGTTGTTGAATTTAAGAGACAAGCTATTATTTTTTACACTTTAACTTTTGCAATACCGTTTGCAGGAAACACGGAACTCCGCTTATGAATATTGTTGTAGTACTTTCTTAATTTTTTTCACATTATTTCTATTTTTTTAAACATCCACACAATAAACAATTAAAAGAAAAATTTTAAATTTAATTTCAAAATTATTTTTGTTTTTATTGAATTTTTTGACATTTCTAAATTAAACATATGATGAGAATTTTCGCTCGCGCAATCACCTGTTTAAATTCGCCTTGCATATGTACATATATGAAAAAATTGGTTGCCAAAAATTTAAATATTTAAGGTAGACGAGTTAGCCAAAATATTATTTAAATGCTATATATTAATTATTATAAAGGAAAATTCCACAAAATTGGTGAAATCTTCTCCCTTGACCTCAGAACAGTTGCCAACATTGTTACCTATTGAAAAATGATGAAATACTTGAAGCAAAGCGTTTACCAGGCATACCAAAAAGGTTTTACGGTGCATCAGTAATAAAATACTGCAAACTATTCATGATAAACCACATTCCAACACTGCAGAAGAAGTACTTCCAAGTAGTTATGACTGTGGAAATAATGTCTCACATGGAACTGTTGTTACGAGACCTGCAGATGCCACGGCGAATTATTGTGTGACCAGCTACGTGTTGAGTACTCTTTCTCGAGAGAGAGGACCTGGAGACGCCACGGCGAATTATTGTGTGACCAGTTACGTGTTCTCACGGTGTGAGAACCACCCTTCGCCATGACCCAAGGGACTGTAACAATAAATGATTTCTAATGTGAGGTAAGTGTTGTTTCTGGCAATATTTTAGCAAAGCTGTGAAATAAAGCAAATGTGGAATTTTTTGTGGAAAATTTTGTAAAACAATGTTGTATTTTTTAAAGCAATAAAATCGTAAAATTCCTTCAAAGCGCGAGATTGACACCACATTTTAAATGTCAAATTTTCCTTGTGAAATAATAACTGTTGCTCAACATTTTTCACAAATTCGAACAGAGTACTAGGCTTTAATGAAAACATTTATTTGACAAACTGTATGTATTGCTGTAATCGTTGATATTTTATTTCTTAATCTTTTGAAAAATCCAATCTTTTTCGCGATTTGCTTACGTACATACATAGGTATGCACATATATAGTCAATATGTTCTTTCAATTTGAAGTCCTTTTCAATTGTGAAACCCAAATATTTAATTGTGTTTAGATTACACATAAGGTCTGTTCCATGTGCATAACAAAACAGTCGGAACTCGCACAAATTAGTCCAAAAGCATTCCAGATAAAAATGTTTGTGCAATTTAGAGCGAAGAAAATGAGAGAGTAAAATTTTTCATTTACTGTACAAAGTTGTACGAACTTTCTTTTTGTAAAGGTATACACGTCGTACCGTACGGGTAAAGCTGCCGGTGTGGCCAAAAACCGTCCTTCTTGCACGCATAAAAAATATCTGTTGCTTCTTGATTTTAAACTCCCGTCTTCAATTGCTATCAACATGTCTTAACAAAAGTCAAACTTCATATAAAAAAAACCAGTATTAAAAATAATGTTTTTTTTTTTCATATGAAGTTTGACTTTTGCAAAGTATATCTATATACTTATATAGATATGCTTTGGACTTTTGTTAACTCATGTTAATTAGACTTGGGTAGTTCACGAACGACCTAGTTCGATTGAACTATTCTATCAATTGAACTAAATGAACTAGTTCAAATTTTTATGTCTACCCAGTTCAATTTTTGAACTATGGCTTTATATTTGAACTATTAAACAATTGTTTCCTTTTTTTGACAACAATGAAGAACTGCCATACAATTTAATAACCATTTTATGAATTTATTATTTTTGATAATTATTAGTAATAAAATTATAATAAGATTAATCAAAAGTAGTTCAGAGAATAAATCATAGTTCAAAAGAAAAAAGAGCTTTTGAACAAACAGATTGAATTACTAAGTAGTTCAGAACACAAATCATAGTTCAAAAGAAAAAAGAGCGAGTGAACTAAAAGATTGAACTAGTTCACTTTTTACTTTGAACCAAAGCGAATTCATACCAGGTGGAGTCGATAGCCCAGCTGATTGTTTTTTGCTCTCGTTTTATTGCTAATGTCTTGTCAAAAAATACATTGTTTCATATCTGCTAATCTAATGTCAAAGTTGTTGTTTTGTTGTAGTTGTTGTCCTACTGCTCACACCTGGTATGAATTCGCCTTGCTTTGAACTAAAATGAGCGATCTCTCAAATGAACTTAAATGCACAAGTCTAATGGAGACGGGGGTAAACGTCGGTTTTTAAACGTGTTCGTTCAAAACTGTTCGTGTGTGTGATTACGCAGTTAAAAAGGACGGTTTTTGTGAGTTTTACTGTCAACTTTCTATTGTTTTGTCATTTTTACGGAAACAAATTGAAATAGTTTACCATTTGAGTTGTACCTTTGTAAAATGAATACAGGTTTTTTAAGAGAGAATAATATATTTTTTACT
Source organism: Phasia obesa (assembly GCA_949628195.1). Classification (NCBI taxonomy): domain Eukaryota; kingdom Metazoa; phylum Arthropoda; class Insecta; order Diptera; family Tachinidae; genus Phasia; species Phasia obesa. The sequence goes on along the minus strand of OX451219.1, from coordinate 80,636,451 downwards.
GTCAAAATCCATATAAAAAAAATTGAAAAAATTTTTTGCTGAAATTTCCTCTCCCTTACGCTATCACCTTGTTAAATATGCCTTGAAGTTGACAAAAAATCATCTGTGGCTTGCTTAAGTTCGGAAGTGCGCCAAGATAGCGTCGATTTTGGGAATTTAAAAACCTGGAAAAATAAATACCCCGTAATTGGGAAGTTTACTAATAGCGTAGATTTTCCATGGAAACCATGATACTCGCAGGAAAAATGACCATATATTATAAAAATATAGATTTCAAAGAACATTTTGAGCCAACCGTGCTAAATATCCTTTGAGCCGTTCCCTAGTTGGCAAAAAAACAGTTGCTGATTTTTCCCATGGAAACTATGATACTCCCAGGAAAAATTACGATATATTTTGAAAATAGACTTTAATGAACATTTTGAGCCAACCGTGCTAAATATCCTTCGAGCCGTTTCCGAGAAAAGTGGCTTCATCACCAGTGGGCAAAAATAAACCGTTGCTGATTTTTCCCATGGAAACTATGATGCTTTGTCACTTTCAGAGAGTAATTTTGTTTTTACTCTCAAAAGTCCGGAATGTTTTGTTATGCACCTGGAACAGACCTATAGATAGCCAACTAAAATGTCAAAATCCTAACAGCTTTACCTATTCAAGCGCGCATGGTACTATAAATAAGGTAGAGTTAGTAGAACAGCTGACATTTTTTCCTTCGTTGGTTTTAAATTGTTTGCTGTCAAACTTTGTTTACGTTTGTTTTATGAAAAATGCTAAATTCCAACAACAAATAATTGCATGTGCATGGTTTGCAGTGATGTCGGCTTAAGGCCAGGATTGACTATCCTACACAATCGTACAATTTAATCATAAAAAAATCTGACAGAATTCTGTCCTACTTGAAAAATTGTTTCAAAATGGCGTTGTAGACGCCACACTATCATACAAAACAAGATTTTGCAACTCTGATCGCATGGAAAAATACTATTTTGATATTTTCAAATCGTACAGACTGTCAAAAAGTCTGTCACACACATACACTCTTAATCCACACTATCAAATCGTACGACTGAGTATGATAGTGAATCATGGCCTTTAGCTCTTTTTTATTTTCTTTGACGCTTACTTTTTCATTTTGCAAACTTGAAGCAATTAATGGCTGTAAGCATCACGTATGATTTTTTTTAATTGTTTAATAAATTTTCTAATTTTACACTCTTCGTCTATATTAATTAAATATATAACATTTTCGTGTACCATCATTTCTACATTGTAATTTGTAGCTTATTATTGACTTAATTGAAAAATTAAAAAAATTGTGGAAATTACTTATCTTCAAGTTGGCTTTAGGCTGAAAGGAATAATAAGTGACGCGATATTTGCCAAGCAAATTAGTCGCCAAAAGATACAATTTGTATGGATAATTTTTCATTAAATTAAATGATTGGCATAAAAATTAATTCAAGAACTTTTATTTAACTTGAAAGCAAATGCAAATCAAGCTTTGTTCAACATACATTTATTAAACTTATATTACATCATAGCTAGCCCCAGTTAAGGGAACTAGTATTCAAGTTGAATATTACAGTGTTGATACACTTAAATTCAAGCCTTGCATTACAGTTTTATTGAATTAAAATTTGGTTTGAAACACAGTCTAATTAAGTAACAGTACTTTCCAAGTATAGAAAGTATAATCCAATTCAAGCATCTTTTGAAAAATAAAAAAAATCATTAAAATTAAAGTAACATTAGATTTGAAGATAATTATTGTCATGTTAAAATGTTAACATTAAATATTAACAAATCTTTTTTGCCTACTGGAGTTTTCCTAGAAATCTGTTCAATTTTTTATGCGGAATGTTGTCAACTACATACATTTGCTTTATTTTGCAGTTTAAAAAAATGTTGCCAGAAACATTTCAATGTTTTTCCACAGTAAAAATGTGGAGTGGCCTACACTCATCTTTACCATACCAAATGGAAAAAGATATTTTTTGGATATATTACATAAAGAATATAAGTTCAAAGTATATTCGAACCGAAAAATCAATTATTTTCGGTTTGGGGTGTTAAGTAAGCTACCCCTTGACCCTTCCCGATTATGCCCAAAATTTATGCAACTCTTCATCTCCATAAACCAAGGGCACATACTTAATTTCAATTTGATATGTCATACGGTATGACCTGTAGAGCGTTCACAAAATTTGGAGGTAAGGAAACTAGCCCTTGCCTCCCGATTATGCCCAAAAACTATACAGCTCTTTATCCCCATATACCAAATGCACATACTAAATTTCATTTTGATATGTCAAACGGTGTGACCTGTAAAAAGTCCACAAAAATACTGGCATACACACCTACCCACCCCCAGACATCATTGCGAAAATAGCCAAAATTGATTCAGGAGACCTCGAAACGTATAAATCGTAAAGTAAAAAGTACGACTTCAATTCTGCAACATTTTTTCATGACTTTCATACAAATATTTTTTGTACACACATACATATGTAGTTTGACAGCATTCCACATGAAAAACTGAACAGATTACCAAGCTTTAGGTACGACAATCAACAATTAGCTAATTTATATTTTAGTTGGCTGGCTTTTTTACAATTAAAACTACGCATTTTATTTAGCTTTGGTTTTTACCATTTATTTTTTGACGTAAAATTTTGATTAATTAATTATTTCCAGTTTTAAATGTATCAGATATGTCAAAGGAAAAAAAATTGTAATGAAAGCACTTTCAATTTGCTATGCGTAATTAATTATTTCTAGCCCTTTAAACTAGTCGGTAAATGTTATCAACTTGATGTTCTTCTGCTGAAAAAAAAATTGTTATATTTTTCTGCCTCCAACAAATACTGAATTACTTTGATTCTTCCAGTACAACACAAATATGTAAATCTTCTTAAAAATTTAGTCGTTCAAAGTAGCTATTATGTTTTGCCACATTCGTAGTTATGTTACTATATTACAAAAAGTGATTTTGTATTTTTTTCGGTTTAATGGAACCGAAGGAATCTAAAAAAGCAAAATCGAAAAATCGTATCGAAATGGTAACTGTGAAATCATTTCAGTTCCGAACGGAATTTGTGAGAAGCCAAATATAGATTTTCACGAAATTTTGTATTTTATAATATCTATTTGACAAATGAAAATTAGTTTTTAACATTTTAAATATAAAAATATCAAACTTAAAAAATCATTAGAAATCAAGTTTATTTCAAATACCTAAATTTATATATTTTTGGATAAAATTTAAAGCACTAAAAAACGCACAATTTTCTTTGTAATTTCTTATTTTAGACGGTTTTGACATCTACAATTTAAAAATCTTGCAACAAAATATGTACATGTAATTTTTGTTTTTATAAAACCAATTCTACCTTATTTATTGTACCATGTCTGCGCTCTTATTTAGGTTTGTTCAAAGCTATGCGCTAGACGTCGTTACGCCTTACGCGCTTGTTTAGGTTAAGCTGTAAGTCTTTTGTCAAAAAAACTAAACCCTCGACTTCAATTGCTATCAACAGGGGTTAACCTACCGTCTATACCTGACAAAAATTTGTCTTGATAAAAGTCAAACTTCATATAAAAAAAAAAAACAGTATTAAAAATAATGTTTTTTTAATATGAAGTTTGACTTTTATCAAGACAAATTTTTATCAGGTATAGAGTTATAGCTAGATTCACATAACCTCAAACTAGCCACAGAAAAAACTGAACTACTACTGATTACTAGAAAGCACATCCCACTAGAGGTAGACATGCGGGTCTTGTCCGAGACTGTAAAGACTAGGAGGTGGCTCAAATATCTAGGTTTGAGGTTAGATCCTAGACTAACCTCAAACCTGAACACGCTGCGGAAAAAACAGCTCAAATGACTAATGGCGAATATAGAAGGGCCATACTACAGCAAAAGGAAGCTAATGATGACGACGACGCAGTCGATCCTAGAGGTAGGTAGGTTCGGCAGAGCAATAGACAAAGAAGTTGTACATTTGTTGTAAATTGTTGAGTATATTACCAGCAGTGTTATTCTTATAACAATTCCAAGCTGCATGCCTCGCATTTAAATCGCCGAGAAAATATAAAATCTTTGTTTAAAAAAGTTAGTGTTGTATTGAGCTGACTATCCTGACGTTGTTATTGTTGATTAGTTGTTAAAATTTATTTCTACAGAAATGGCTTCAATTGATTTTGTTTTAGATTTTGCTTTATACCTTTACGAATTAAAAGGGCAACACCACCACCTCTTAATCCACTAATTCTATCATTTCGATAAATAAAATAGTTTTTAATGTGCTGTTTCTGTATTGCAAGCAAGCAAATCGTCTAGAAAATTTGTATGAAAAGAACTCAATTTTTTGAGTTATTCCTATACAAATTTTTCAGACATAGCGCTTGCTTGTAATACAGAAACATCACTTAAAATTTGGTTTACCATTTTCAGTAAAAAAACAAGTTTCATTGACAGAAGCGATATTAATATTTTATTTCTCTAATAAATACTCGAACTGAGTTAATTTAGAGTATTTGAAAATACCTTTAGCATTCCAATGCAGTATTTTAAATTCTGATAAGTTAACGCAATAAATAAGCATATTTAACTATAGACATTACCCCCTGAATTTGCTGGACTTTGGATCTCATCTCTTTAAATCTTTCAGGCCTGACGAGAATATGTCGAACAGTTCATAAATGATAAATAATTCATTATTTGACTTCAGTTGATTAGCATATCGTCGCGTTTCTTCTTAAACCACGTAAGCGTAATTTTTTCAAAATTGACGTTTTTAGTTTTTATGGTAGAAAATAACATTTGCCAACAGACTGCATTCTCATCTTAACAAGTTTGTATGAAAAATAAAAATATCCATTTTCAAAACCTTGTAAGTGCCATACAAATGACATTTGCATGCAAAATATAATGGTTTTTATATTTCAAGTTGGAAATGTTAAAGACTCAACCTCTAAGTTTTTTGTATTTAAGAATAAAAAAAATCAGGAAAGTTTCAGGCCAATTGAAGCATTTTTCGTAAATTAAAAGTTTTTTTTTTGATAAATACAAAAATGCAATTTGTTGGTTGCGCCAAAACCACGTAAGCGACAGATTTGGCTACAATTAATTGTAAGTAAAAAATTAAAAAAAACAAAAGTTTCTCTACCCTTCAGAGAGTGCCATGTTTTGTAAAAAAAAAATTGTTTTGAAACCCATATTAAAGAAGTTATTAAGTTTTTTTCGTTTTCTGAAAAACGACTTTTTGGCGCTTACGTGGTTTAAGAATAAACTCGACGATATGTATGTTTTGTTGTTGTGTAAATTGTTATTGTTATTGCAAACTGTGTTAACATTTATATTTGAAAAAGTCTCCACTTTTATATTGAAATGTGAGCAAATTACGTTGAGTTTTGTTGTTGTTCCTCTGTGAGTTTTTATTTGCTGCCTTTGCCTTAGTCTCAAGATAAAGAGAACGTAATGGGCATTTCACGTCATTATGTGAATAATCAGACCGATCTTTTTCATATTTTTTTACAGTTAAAGCATGTTCTTGTGCAAAAATCATACATGCAGGTCGACAATATTCCACACTATGGCCGTACACTTAACAATTCCAATATTGAGTTGGTTTATTATTTTTGGGATTTAATTTTTTCAAAGTAATAGTAACGTTGGCCACAACCCGGCTGTTATTTAAAGATGTCGGGTTAAATTTTTTTCTAGCGAATTGTACGATTCAATAACAAAAAAACTGACAGAATCTGTCCTACTCAAAAAATTGTTTTAAAATGGCCATGTAGATACCACACTATCATACAAAATAAGATTTTGCAACTCCGATTTTTTCAAAAGATTATAAAATCGTACAGATCTGTCAAAAAGTCTGTCACACATGGCCATGATTCATTATCATACTAAGTCGTACGATTTATCAAAATTGCATGTGTGCTTAAGAAGTATGATTGTGTGGATTAAAAGTGTATGTGTGTGACAGACTTTTTGACAGTCTGTACGATTTGATAATCCTTTGAAAAAAATCATAAAA